>JAJEKV010000395.1:0-237749 GCA_021234155.1 Isoetes taiwanensis
TTGATCATGAGTGCGACTGGCTTCGTCGGCACCGCCAACATAGTTTTGGTTTTACCAAGATCGGGCGGCCCATCTGGATAAGTGGTGGTCTAGCTTAGCATCATTATCTCGGCTGTTCATGATTCTCAAGAGCGTGATGGAACTCCTGGAAGGGGCAGGTTTATGGAGGATGTTCCATCGATGGACAACAAGGTCGCCAGGCGATGGCAGCGACCGTCCTATACAGGAATTCCCACCGCCGCAGCTATCAGTACTTCACAACCAGCTTGGTCGAAGATCACCAGCAAAGAGGGTACATGAATGGCCTGCTCTCTCGTGGGCTGCCGCTGGAATGAAACCTATATCCGCGGGTTGGAACAAGCGACATGGCCGAAACCATCTACCATACTCTTCTGGATCTGCTTCATGAGCATTTCAAGGGGAGGAAGACAAATGGAAGCAGCAGCTATCTAATTTGCGACCTTAGGGAGACAAACCCCACTCGAGACTATGACGTCAAGTGGATTAATTCGGGACAGCCGGCTGGAAATATTATTGAAAATCCCGATTGAGGTGGAGTTTGGTTTTGTTTAATTGCAGCTTATTTCGCGAAGTCGAGAAAACTTCAAGTTTTTCAATTTGTTACTTCCTTTACTTCGCGAAGCCGAGAATATTTCTCAAGTTTTTTCGAAGTTACTATTGTGAATTTGAAGTTTCAATCGAAGTTCGATTATTGTTACGATTCTAATTCGCTTACGTTGCTGAGATAATGCGTAATGAAAATTCGTAGTAAGCATACCGCTTACAAATGTAGCAACTCGGGTGCCAATGATCCCGCATTTGATCCCTACGAACCGGTCATGGTCGCACAAACCCAACCGATCCACCGGCCCGCCGGAAACATTTGACAAATGGCGGCCAGCCGCCATCACCCACACGCCCCCGGTATCAACAACACCCCGCGCATCCCTAAGCTACGCCAGTAACCGGCGCCCGCAGCTACAGCCTCATATTGACGGTGCCCGCACCGGATCCGGCCAATACATGGTCCCTGGTGGCAACACGGTCAACGTTCCTCATGCCCCACTCCCCAGCCTTTGAGTCCGTCCGCCTTGGGAAACCAAAGGTCTATGCCACGAAAGCCGACCCCCGATCCAGCCATCACAAAGGGGAAGCTCATAATGGTGAAAAGGTCGACGCTGGTTTATGAGCACCCAGACTTTGGGCAAACACAACACCATCACAGACTAATTACCAGTACAAAGCGCCATCATAACGAAATACAATCATTGCTAAGCCATATCGACCAAGAATATGAGACGTATAGTGGTTGTCCTTTGACTGGCCCCTGCCTTTGGCGAATCCCTCTTTGCCATTCACGGCCCGATGTGCTTACTTAACTATCCGAAACCTCCAATTTTAACCCGACATCCGGAGCAAGTTTCATCATGAAAGCTATGGACGACAAATACTTTGGTGAACAAGAAGAGTGATTTTGCCGCGGATAGTCAAAATTGTGTGAATATTGTAATCGAACTTCTGAACACATGTATTGACCATTTTGTAAATGAATATACTTGTATATTGAAAGATGCCTTTCTCGACTCACCTAGTCGAAAGGCATGCTTGTCGTGTTGATGAAATGCTTGTACAATCTATTATGATAATATTTCAGATATTGGGTTTCACGGGACTTTCACCGACCAGTCGAGAAAGGCATGCTAGTTGTTCGTTGACAAAAGCATTTGTATAAGCGTGTGTGATTGGATACAGCCATATTCTAATGAGAATGGTTGTACTTTTGATTCTTTATAATTTTTCGACCGGCTGACCGAAAAGACACTACCGGCGTCATTGGATGCGGCCATGGAATGAATGTTCTGGATTGTAATTTGATTTCAACGTTCTTTGGACTAATGACACCGTGGTGTTAATCCATACTCTCCTTGCTCCGGTGGCCCGTGCACGTATCAGACACCGGCCGCGGATCCCTCGGGGCATCACAGACCGGGCTCCAAAGCGCACGGATCCCGCCAAGGAAGAAGAAATACCGTTTCCGGCATGCATCCGATCCACGCTACACTCTTTGCCCTTTGGGGAAGCGTTTTCATAATTCGTGAGGTTGCGCTACACACCGGGAATAAAGAACAAACGAAGAACAAAGAGAAAGTCCGTGAAGCTCAAAGGCATATTGCAAGCATTGCATAACATCCACGGAGGTTGGGGGGAAGGAGCATTCGGGATGAAAGGCGCAAGGGAGCGCAGTGGAGAAGTCGGTGGACAAAGTCGGCCGCCTTAGCTCCGTGAGGCACCTCCACGGAGGCATTCCACACTCTTCAGGTTGCCCAAGGCTGGATCGCATGAAGAAGCCACAAGTTAATCCCCTAAGGTGGACCACCTACCAAGATGATGTGGATCGTGGTGACGCTAAAGACCGCCATGGTCTCGCAACCCATGTAAAAAAATACATTGTATCCGCTCAATTTATTAATAAAAAATTTTTCAACTACATCTTTGGTTTCAAACTTTAATGAATTTCCTTTGTTTCAGTTGCATTGTTTTGTTCTCACTTCATGAACCTGGGAAAATCGCAAAGCGGCCTGGATTCCCGTGAGTTTTATTCAAAATTGAATTAAGGATAGTTTTTCGGTCGGGTGCTACTTTTATGTAAATTAACCGGTTCAAAAAAAATGGGGAATGGAATGAGTCCCACTTTTAATTAAATACGGACTTGTAATGTGCTTTATGAAAGATGCTCGGTTTACAAAATAAACCAAAGCCAACCATTTGATAGTAGTATTCTGTTCGCAATGCCCTCTCCCCAACATTGTTTGTTTTACATTGATCAATTGGAGAGCCGGCTTGTCGATAATGGGGCTACCTGTGTCACCTTTCTACCGGATCATCAAACAATTAATATATGCTGATGATGTGGACCTCCTCTAGCTTACACACGGCCGGACGCAACTTGTTTATCCCGATGCCCCGGACACATTTTGTCAAGCAACCTGATATGCGGCCAATCCTACAAGACTAAGGTGGTTTTCATATCATCATCTTCGGCAGTAGAGGATCCCTCCTTCCTCTAGAGGCGGGGAATGTAGGCAGCATCCATACAAATATTTGGGAGTGGGTTTCGGCCTACCATAATGGGACACATCCATACTAAGTACGAAGTTACTTCAAGGGTCGGAAAGCACCATATGCATTGCAAAACAATAGTCATAGGAGCTGAAGTTGTATGATTGGACCCATCAGTCCACACTGTTCAAAGTCTTAGTGGAGCTGTCGCCCTTTTATCTGAGGGTGGAAGTATGGGGCTGATAGTATCCCTCGCTACTTGGAATGACTTGGAGGTGCGAGTAAAGCCTTCTTGAAATACGAACACTAGGGGTGAAGTCCACAGTCCCATATCAAATTCTACCACAGAGCTTGAGGATTCTTGCTCTTGTAGGGCGGCCCTTGATCGCCACATTGTCTTTTTAGCGGTGGTCAACATAGACGATGCCTGCGTCTCCCAAAAACTAGCTTATATCATGGCAATGGGGCCCTAACGCCAATAAGGCCTGGGTTTAGGGAAAGAGAGTTTCAATGGATGGTTAGATGAATGCAGTATGTGTGCTGCTATGCAACATCAGAGAACCGTGACGCCATAGCTTGAGGTAATATCTTGACGCTGTTTCATCGCCAGCCAGATGCGCCTTTAAATGTCAAGACAAGACACTACCGCCACATAAATCCTTAACATTGGAACGAGGCCCACAATGCTACTCAAGCACCCACTTGCCCACGAAAAGACGCGCGCACTCATTGCCTCCATTCGCCGCGAGGGGCATCATCTTCGGAATTGAGACAAAGTGTGATGGATTGGTGAGCCACGTTAGGGCCGAGCTCATCACCGCCGCCAAATGGGAGATGAATCTCATACCCTTCAAGTTGCCTAAAGCTATGATCAAACCGACGCTTATTTTTGTTGGTCGCCCCCGGCGCTACATGTGATATTGAGCACGGCATCCGTAGACGGAGGATGCTAGGATCATACCTTCGGGAGGTCATGGACATGCGAGATCAGCTATGTGTCCTCGGCACGACTTGACATGTACATACACATTTATTTCATGATGATGTATACCATGCGGTTTGTAAACATTCTTATCGCCAACGGTTTTCCTCGAAACCTTCTGGTGGGTTTTTAACTTGACAGTAATAAGTTTGTCGCTTCTTTCCGGGTCCCATAGGCCGATTGGTCTCAAAGTGACTATAAAAACTATTCTATTCTATTCTATTCTATTCTCTATACGGGTTCACTTAAGATTTTAGATTTTGAGATACGGAGACTCGAACCTCTATCAAAATAATTCAATATTCTAATAAGAACGCTTTAACTAATGCTACCAGCAAATTAACGTGACTCTATATATATATCACTCTATATATCACTCTTGTCTGGAGCCGTTGATCACAGGAATATACCATGATATTCCTCCAATCAATGGTCCACGTTTTTTGGCACACACAATCAAAAGACAAATGCAATGGTGCAAATATTCGAATATATTTCAAAGGTCCAAGAACTCTATTCCATCAGAACTTTATATTACAAACAGTCCAACATGAAAATATATACAAGCGCGCGCAAGATTCCCGCATAGAACCAACAAAGCATTGCACAATGCCCAATGCATCTAAGCATGGCGCCCATCACCACGGCGTGACTCGCCATCGCGGTGCCTATCATGGCGCCCTCGGGGCTTCAAGATCACGCTCTCTCTAATAAGTAGGCCCGCACCGCAGTATTGAGATGCGAAAAAAGAATGCTGGTATCAAACGCCATCTCTCTTTGGGCAGCGATGTGCGGCATGCAACGCGGCATCAATTTGTTCAAGTGTACTTTGTCTGCAAAGCCTTGGGTTGTTCATCGCAAGACACACGCCACGAATTGCGTTTTCATAGATCCCTTAGTTCCTCAGCAAATGTGAGACCATCAACTCCAACAGCATGTCCACTCTCAGACACAACTGCAGACTCCTGTACAGATTGAGCCTCCTCAGAGTCATCGCTAATGACTATAAGCTCTGCATTTCGTGCTCTTCCTTGCTCTATCCTATTGTCACCTGTTACAAACCAAGCCGCAAGTCAGCCATCAAGAGGACGAGTAACGTGCATACAGACAATTACAACCACATCAAGCGACATCAAAGTCATTATCATGCAAATCTAATGGAATAAAATCTGCAAATGGGTGCAGGGCTCTTGGCTGACGGCTGCACTCCAGTACTGCGTAAATGAACTCCCGTCTAACGCTTTGCTGCTCTCTCGTACTTGCCTTCTACATCATCAAATTCTGCAGTCTCATCCCACAGACGCTTTCGCCTCTTTCCAACCCGCTCAACTGGTACTATTCCTGGGTGCGACCCAAATAATGCCATTCGAACATCCTTGTAAGTGCAGCGCTGCGGGTCTAACATAATCCCGGATTTTGCTTGAACTCTCTCTCGGGGCATACGGCGGATTATTAGGTAGCACCCAACTTAACCTGGCGAGCCTCGAACTTGCTCGTTCAATCATAGCTTTGGCCAGGTATGCACAAGCCGAGGCAGTCCCCGAATCTTCCACGGTGATAAGACACATAATGGAGCGCCTTGTCCATGAGATTGCCATTGTGAAGCAATCACGTGCTTCACCTCCCTAACGCCATAAAGAGCGTAAAGCTCCTTGCCAAGATCCAATTGCGGCCCGGTGGACGTTATGCATGTGTGCCTGAAAATGAAGCTTGCCTAAATCCTTTGAAGGGCAAGAGTAGCCCTAAGGCCTTCAAAGCAATGCGGCTTTGAGCCTCGCAATGCTTTACATAAGATCATAGCACCGGGTGGCCTGGGGTATTCCATCAAGAAAATTTTTAATCCTCACATTGAGGTTGGCGAGGGTGTTTTCGCATTTGAGCGCATGACAGCACGAATGTGAAGGTGGTCCAAAGATGAACCACGTTCCAAAGCCACCACCCCCGGAGGTGCAATTCTCCTTCGGGAATAGGATCATTCGATCGTGAAGTGCGATGGGGGCGTCACACCCTCCAAAGACAATTGTGCCCGCGTGTCTAAGTGGAATGGAAGATCAGCGCTTCTTCTCCCGTCCACCACCTATATCCAGGGGCCAACATGCTCCTCTATCTTGAGGCGGTCTTGCTACCTCTCCCCTCTCCCTCTTCCCTTCCTCGGCCTCTGCACGTACCTCTACTTGCTCTCTTTGTATTTGTGGCTCATCCTCGAGAAACATCATCGGTAAGAGCAGTGACCACCCAATAGATTCACTAATGCAAGGAGGCAATCTGCGCTACCACCTAAGCCTCTGCCTGCCTTGCCGACTCGCCCCCCCTACCACCTCTTCCCTTTGGCGGATCGTCTCACATCGAGGAGCCCTTGCCCCCATTCACACGTCTTCAAACAACTGCGGGCGACCTCAATAGGCGGGTTGTTGGGCTTCCACAAGCGACTTCAGCCCTCAATCACAACACACGGGTTTACGGGCCCCAATTCTATCTGCACAAGCTGGGAGGATTCACTTCCACATCCACCTCCACGGCTTTGCACAAAGGGTGCGCAAGAAGATCCCATCGTCTTTGCATCGCCCCATGTCACTTCTGCGTTTTCTCATGCCTCCCCATCTTCTCTCCTTGCGCTGGCTTTCTGGGAGGCGTCCACAATGCATCAAAGAATGGAAAACCTGAGCACGAATCTTCTTGCACGCAATGCGCAAGCCCCACTCTCTATACCGCCCTCAGAAGGGGGTTTTAAAACCCTCACTTTCAATCTCGCTGATTCCTCGGATACATACTCTTTTACGCCCTCAAAGCAAGCAACCTCCACCTGCAAAAACACCACGACCAAATTCGTCCCGGAGAAGAGGGGCCTCACCCATAGCCTCCATCACGATTTGCGGATGCACCTGACTCTCTTATGCACTTGCTTTTTTGCACCCACACTCCCTGCACAAATTCGCTTTCACTCACACCAACTGCAGAAGCCGCTCAGATCCTCCGCCTCCAAAACGCCTGTCTGTGGTCGACCAGACTTCCATTTTTACATGCACCCTACTTTTAGAATGTCACATGCCCGAAATCCTAACCTTTACATACCCCCAAAAAAACCACACTTTGCTTCAACACCCAAGAAAAGAAACTTCCTCCCAAACAGCTCTCATGTGGCAAAATTTGGCAAAATATACCGTTTTGCATACAATACTATACAAGAATCATAGCCAAAACCATTGCCAGAATACACCAACCCAATACGAAACTCAAAACGGCACATATAATAACGTGCTTTTTTTTTCTATTGAATCTATGTTTTTTTTTTTAATAATAACCTATTCAAATGTTTTAGGGGTATGGTCTAGGGTCTCAGGGATAGTGATTTATGCATCTATATCAAATCCCCCTGGAACCCCCTGTTATTGTGCTAGTAAGGCCTGAGATAAGGATTGTCCAATATGGTTAGGGGTGGCACTCTCTGATGTTACAACCACCATGCCTGATGGAGAGAGGAGTTGCGTCCTGGATTCCAAATTCAATATTGGGAGCCCATTGGAAGGCACAAGAAGGGCAACTTGAAGGAGCAATACACCCACTGTTGGGAGAAGAAGTGGAGGGCAAATCATGCTGATCTCGAAGGAGGGAATTGGTGGAGTGTGTGGTATGGTCATATCCAACTTGTCACATTTCAAAGGACAGGACCCACAAGATCCCCAAAAGGGAGATGGACAAAGCCATGAGCAACCTCCATGCTATAGCACTATATGAGGGTAGATAATATTGAGAAGCTTGAAAACTTTCTAAACTCGTGGTTTGTAAAATTTATGAGGAAAACAAGTGACCCAATTCTTGATGTATGATGTGTAATTCTATTCAAGCATTCAATTCAATTTTTTTTTTCTTTTAGTATGAGTTCCATTTTCAGCATGAGACCCAAATGTCAAAATCCGACCCACTTTAATTAAATGCGACTTAAAGGACTTTGTCTACTTCATAAAATAAAGAACAATAGATTGATTATCTTTAGTAAATTTATCCTAGTGTCTGGTAAATAAGGCACTGCCCAAAAAGGCATTGCAAAAGAAGTGCTACCATATCTGTCTAACATTCCTAAGGCATTGCTTGGAGGGTTACTGTTGGATAGTATGAAATCCTAATGTGTCAACGAGTTGTATAAGGTTTGTGTTTGGAAAGCGGCATTTTGCATTTGTGGAAGGACATTGGCATGTTGCCTAAGAAGGATCAGAGCAGAGGAGGCTAGATGATTTACGAGTAAAACCTTCATGTGCGTGCTTGGACAGGCATGGTTGAGAAGTTTTGTTCGAAAAGGCTACTCGTTTATGAATCTTCAATGTTGGGCATACCCATAGTGATACATGTGTTTCTGTTGATGAAGGTAATAATTGTTCTTAATGATATTCTAGTTACATTCTAAGTCTTTGGACACGTCAGAATGCATGCCGAAACTAGGTTTTTTGCCACGACAAGTATGTTGTATGGATTCCACCGAATTTGACTGGAGCAATCCATAGTGACTGGGCACCCATTTCCAATGGCATAGGAAAACTTTGGTGATGTTTTTAGCATTTGTTGTCCTTTTTTTGCCGTTTTTCTATTTTTCTGGCTGCTTTCTGGTGTGTGTGTTGGGGTGGGGGGATAATGAAGTTCTTAGCACCACAAATCAATGCTTAAGGCTTTATATATTAGGTTATCTTAGAGTTTTATAACAACTTTCTTTTAAGTTTCATGAAGTCAAAAAAGACTTTTGAAGTTGGTGTTGAAAATTCCATATAAAATCCTTCATTGAGAATTGTTTCCTACTTTGCCAAATTATAGAGGAGATGATTATTGAGAAATGCAAAGAAAAAAGGAAAGACATTTTGGAATTCATGTTACTCATTCAATGATATCTCCTTAAACATGGCCACTACTTGGAACATTGAAGGACGTAGTGATGGTTTATCATTGAGACACTTCCATGCAATCTTCAAGTATTGAACCACCTCTTGTTGGTACTTTGACCATCTAATGTCAGCATCAACAACTTCTAGTATCCTGTTTTGTTCCACCATTGCCTTTGCCCATCCAGCCAAATTTGTGTCACCAAATTCATCATATTTTTCTGTAGCACGTTTTCGACTAATGAGCTCCAAAAGTACGACACCATAGCTATAGGTGTCTCCACTAGTGGTACATCGAAAGCTTTGGTAGTACTCTGGAGGCACATAGCCAGGAGTTCCAGTAAGTATTGTTACACTCACATGTGTATCAACAACATTAATGACTCTAGCCATTCCAAAATCTGAAATCTTTGCGACCATCTCGTTGTTGAGAAGAACATTGCTAGACTTGAAATCACGATGGATGATATGCGGGATACAATTATGATGTAAGAAAGCAAGTCCACGAGCAGAGTCCAAGGCAATTTGCTTTCTGAGTTCCCAGGGTAGAGGCAACTTGTTAAGGCCATGCAACAACTGCTCTAGGTTACCATCATGCATGAATTCATAGATAAGAAGTCTTTCATCATTTATCTTGCAGTAACCTAGCAGAGGAACAAGGTTATGGTGTCTCACCTGACCAAGGGTATCCATTTCGGAGACAAACTCGCGGTCCCCTTCACGGCTGAAGTGCATAAGCTTCTTGACGGCCACAATGGTCCCATCTGCAAGGCAAGCCTTATAAACGGTTCCATAACCCCCACACCCAACAAGGCTAATGACTAATGACTAATGATTAAGTGATCAAATATGCCTAATGACTAAAGATAAAGATGATGTGCACAAAGGATAAAATATGGATCATTGGCACAAATTAAGTAGTTCGCATCTAATTTCACACCTTTAAATTGCCCAATTGATAAGATAAGATAAGATCACAAAACATCACATCTCCACTATAATTGCCCATTTTATCTTTTGACTCTAATGATCCAAGTGTGGGAAAGGCCCATTGTTGTCCTCTGACTGATATGGTAAAAATTGCATATAGTTCTTCATTAAAATTTATTTATTCTATTGTTGTTGCCATAAAGAGTTATCAAATACACACTGAAACAAACAGACAAATAATTATGTTGTATCATGTCCCTTTATTCTAAATAGAGAATGAGAATGAGAATGAGAATGATTTTTTTATCGTCCACTGAGGCCAATCGGCCTATGGGACCCACAAGAAGCGCAGCAAACTTATTACTGTCCGGGTTAAAAAACCCCCGCCCCGAAGGGTTTTCGAGGGAAAAACCGTGGCAGTAATAAGAATGTTGTCAAACTGTACAAGTATACATCAATGTATATATATACATGTCAAGTGTGTGCCCGAGGACATAGCTGATCTCGCATGTCCATAACCTCCTGAAGGTATGATCCCAGCACCCGTACGGATGCTGTGCTCAATATCACATGTAATGGCTGGCCAAGCCTGACCAACTCAGCATAGCGCGTCCGAATTTGATCATATGCTGGGCAACTTTGAAGGGTATGAGATTCATCCTCAATGACTCCCATTTGGCAGCATTGACAGAGCCTGTCCTGGCGTGGCTCACCAATCCATCTGCCCATCTCAATTCGAAGATGACGTGGCTCTTTATTCTACATAGAATGAAAACTATGCAAGTTGGTTTTGTCGCAGCAATTGGAGTAAGAGGAGAGGAGTCGTCATCGATCAGTTTCTATATAGCTGTTTCATCACAGGAACAGTCATCACCTTTGCATGACAATAAGCTTAGCTGTTTCATCACATAAACATTATTGACATATGTCATGAACATACTATTTGCCAAGTGAATGACATCGTGCTCAGAAATTTGGAACTTCTTAAAGCACCATGAGAGTTTTCTTTACATCAACATTGATATGCATCATGATGGTGTAGAAGAAGGCTTCTATACAACAAATTGTGTCAAGATAGTTTTATTTTATAGACTTGGAGATTCTTTTCCAAAAACAGGAGATCTTCGAGATGTTGGTCATGGAAAAGGGAAATATTACTCTCTTAACATGTGCCAGTGCACAATGGCTAATGTCCAACCTGTTGGAACTGTTTCAATCAAGTGCATTAATCGTACAATATGAATTATTGACTTCAAAAAGTGATATTTGTTCTGAAACCAGATGCACCTGTATGCACCATTTGAGTATAAGCACGATTCCATTAATTTGAAATTATTCCACATTTCATTTTTTTGAAAATGGCAAAAAAATGCGTCTTTCACACTTGATTTTGAGGTTCTTTGGAGTAACAGATAGGATTTTAGCTTCAATTTTCAAAGAATCTGGTTTAAGATTGATTAAAGCATTAAAATACGAACATAAAATATGCATTCAAAATTAATTTTATGAAAATTTCGCAGAAATATAGTAGAAAAATGGTCTATTTACATGAACTTTAGTTGTAGTATATTAGGTCCAATTCGAGGTCACGTTGCAAGAATAGAGACCATACTATGTCCAATTGGAGGTGGCATGGCAAGGATAACATATTCTTCTTTGCCACATCTCGGGCTAAGCGCGAGGGTTAATGCAAGAATTTAAATTTTAATTGTACAAATTAGATGCCACATGGCAAGAATAGCAACCCATTCTCTGTCATATCTCGCGCTAATGCAAAAATACAAATTCATGTTGTAAAAGAATTACGAATTTAACCTTTCAGATCAATATACTTAGTCCAATTGGATGTCGTATGACAAGAATAGTAAATCTTTTCTGCCACATCTCGCGCTTAGTGCGACAAGGCAAAAGAGAAAAAGAAGAAGAAGAAGGAGAAGGGGAAAAAAAAGGGGGAAAAAAATTCCCTTTTTTTTTTTCTTTTTCCCCTCTTTTCACGCTAAGCGCGAGATGTGGCAGAGAAGGGTCAAGCAGTCACCTTTCGCTTCCCCTCATTTCTCATAAAATCTGAAAGAAGATAATTAAAAGCATTCGAAGAGTATTATACAGGAACTTAATCGATTTGACAATACCCATTTCTCAATTTCAGGCCTGAAAGCACTCGTGTCATTCATGATAGCTAAGAATTTCTGGATAGATGAAGTAAAGAGGTGATTTTCTTACCTCAATTTGCAAAGAGCTGAAGAGCTTTGATTTCTCTTGTCTGGCTGCTTCACCAAGGTAAATCTCTCAAACACTTGCCAAACTAGAGCCCATCGAACTCATAGAAGGTAAGAATAGAAGCTCGCGCGTTGAGGCTCCAGTTGAGGCGCCAAGAGTTTGTATTGGTGTCAGGTGCCAGGAGCTCACTCAACGCTAGGCGCCAGGAACTCGCATTGGCCGCTAGGCGCCAAAGGAAGAAAAAAGAGAGAAACAATAAAACTCGTCTGGCCGCTAGGCGCCAAGCGCAAGATAAAGACGTTCCCATTCAAGAAGAAAAAAGAACCAACTTAACCCCAAAATTTGTATTCCGTGGGAAGCCCATAACACTCGGCGAGAAATCCAAATTTTAATAGTAGGCGGGAAACTCAAAAGTAACACTAGGCGGGAAGCTTAAAATCGACACTCGGGGAATAAAAAATTAGAACTAGGCGGGAAACTTGAAACTGACAACCCCAAACTGACAACCTTGAAACTGACACATGGGGCCCCAAAACTAACAACCCCGAAACTCACACCCGTTGGGTCCAAAATCGTGGAATAATTTCAAATTAATAGAATCGTGGTTGTATAGAATTTTGCTGAAGTTCAATATGTCATGTTCCCACAAACATCAAGAAATGTAGGTAGCACAAAGAATACCTAAGTTATGACATGGACACCAAGAAACAAAGCATCTAGGGGAGATACTTAAAAGTAAAGTTTAAAATGGACTACCATGTTCTTTCCGCTTGAAATCTTATAGTATTTTGCGAATCTTGTTATACAGTATAGCAAATTTTGTACTTGCATACCCCACAAACGAGGAACTTTACGTACGGTGTAGATTAAGGAATAAAGGGTGAATATGCCTATCCAACAGCTCTCGTTGCCCGGAGTCACCCCCCGTGTGAATATGCACCCAAACCAAAGGGGGTTTAAGGGGGATTTTAATTTAAATGTGTTGGACCCAATGGTTGTGTTAATTAATGTCAATGGTAGTTATGTGTTGGTTGTTAATGTCAATGGTTGTTATATGTTGGTTGTTATGTGTTGGTTGTTATGTGTTGGGGGATTTAATTTTTATATGTTGGATGTTAATGGTTTGTGTTGTAAAAAAAAAAAATTTGGCCCCTTCGGGGCCTTAGGGATGCCCCCCACAGTGTGACAAAAATTTTAGAATTCGAACCAGAAAAAAACTAGAATTCATTTAAGGCTTTCATCACCTGTAGCTTTTGAATTTCATCACAATAAAAAAGTAAAAGTTACCATAAAAATAGAGCGGATTGATCCCATTATTCTGAAAGTCATAAAGTTTGCAACACCCATACACAAACATTTTTCAACTGGAATTTAACAGCAGCCTTTGGCCTCCATGGATTCTTGTGGTGAGAAACCAAAGTGGGAAACTTTTCTGCTTGTTAGCACAAGGATCTAGAAGCCTTGGAATTTGCTTAATAACTGCCTCAAAATCTAAAAATGCATGGTAATTTTTTGCAACCTTCATTCAGAATGAGCCATAAAACAATATCCAATAGCGCAATCCTGTATTAATCTACTGGTAGGATGTGAAAGCCTACCAAACCCGGTCGAAAAATTGCTGTTTTAGCATAGATAACTTAACCAAACATATCCATATCATACACCATCAAAAAGATCTCCGACAGAGCTTTCCAACGCAATAAAAATCATCTCAAACAGAGCTCTGGATCAAAAGTTATGATAAGAAATGTGTTGCCGGCAGGGAAACTGCACTACATGCGCCCTTCAAGCCCTTCATGTGCCCATTATGCACCACACACACAAAAAGAGGGCTTTTGTTGTGAGCCATTGGTTGTTGACCATTATGCACCACACGCACAAAAAGAGAGCTTTTGTTGTGAGCCATTGGTTGTTGACCATTATGCACCACACACACAAAAAAGGGGCTTTTGTTGTGAGCCATTGGTTGTTGACCATTAGAAAAAAAAAGGCTAAAATCAATGGCTCAGAAATGGTGCACTCTAGATGTACGCATTAGTACATCTATTTGAATACATCACGAAATCATAGGAAAACCTTAGTGAAAAGCGTACAAAAACACAAAGAAAACCCCCTGTTATTATGCTACATATTCATGGCAATATGCGTTGCAGTAGCTTTTGTTACAAAGGACAATTCTTCTTACAAAGGACAAAGCAAAACAAACGCATTCCTAACAACATGCTATGCAAACAACGTTTGATTATTATGCCTGAGATCAAACTTCTCGTTTTCACACAACAAAATAGATTTTAATTGATTTTGAAATTGCAGACCTTAAGTCAAAATGTGTAAATATCATCACCATCGGGAGGTTTGTCCTCACAAACTCAATTGGGCACCACTAAGAATGTGAATTGAAGCAAGGAAAGCTTATGGTTCAGCTTTGAAAGGGGACACACTGGAGAAATCTACAAAAGACACATGCAGGATCTTCAGAAACTCGTCAATCTGGGCACCACTAAAAACATGAATTCAAACAAAGAAAGCTTAATGTCCGTTTGAAAGGGAACACACCGGAGAAATCTCTGCAAAGGGGCACATGTAGGCAATGAATACAATTTTCATCCATTCAATAAGAAAAACCAGAGATTATCAGTTTGAATGTAAGCTAATTGTGTTTTTGCAAAATGCAGAATAATCTGCATGCTTTGGTGTATGTGCATCAGACAATCTTTAATCTCCAATTGTGACGCAATCTTTAATCTATAGAGTAACCATTTGTGTTCGGAAATACTGATGCAGACAATCTGCATGCTCTGTTGGAGGGAATACAATAGGGTCTGGGATCAATTATATAAAATTATTTCTTTTTTCGTCTTTTTATTTTCCAAAGAAGCATATTATATTACATGCAGGGATCCGTGAGCAAAGAATTTAGACCCCAATCTTCCAAATCATTTGTTTTCGACCCATCCCGTTCAAGCGATCTAGTAAGAAAATCTTCCTTTCCCGTAGATTTTTAAATTTCTTCTCAACTTTCTTGTTTCAGAGGCTTGCACTGGATATACTATATGCATCTTTGTAATGTATAACCTACATCGTAAGAACTTTCCATTTAAAAGGGAGAAAGCCATGGATCAAGGCATGCCTTTTAGCTAGCATGCTTAGTGTAATTCTTAGATGCTATTAAACAGAAAAGCACATGGCTGATGAATACAATCCTCAGGTGTCAACATGGATGATTTATGCGCGACAAATATTCTAAGATTACACTCTAACCACAAAAAATCATTGAATAACATGTTTCAGGAGTACAGATTCACCTTGATTAAGATATCCTTGATGCATCTTAATGGATCTCCACATTTGTAGGCACATAGTTGTTTGCAAGATCAGTGAAGATTCTGGGTGCACTTTCAACTATGTGCGTACTATCTGGAAAAGCAAGAATGTATGTAAATATCCAATGGTTTAGAGCAATTCGTATCCATTTGTTGAATAACAGAAAACGACCTTAGCATGATGAGCAAATTAACATTTCTTAAATCACTTGCATACTCATCTCAAAGTATTACAACCTAAAAATTTATAAAATGTCTAAATAACTGAGTTGATGCACAACTCTAGAGACTAAATTGTTAAAAACGCTGCAGAACCGTAGCTGCCGAAGCACAAAAGAACTAAAGAGGATAACATTTTTCTACCTAGACCAGAATTTTTCCTATTAATGCATTAGATTTCAGATCCAATCTCTAGGCAGAGAGTTAACCAATTTTGAAGTAATCGCACCTCTAAAACTACAAGAATAGAGTTATTTGCAAACAGTCCAAAATGCTACCAAAGAAACTATTATTGCTCAAGTAGTGTAGACGTGTGAGTTTATTATAGAGGACCAAATTACTGAGAAGATCAAGGTATTGTCATTAAGCTGTAAGAATGTCATATCATAACACCACGGGAATATAATACGTCCGTCATCCTTTTCTATGTTGTATTTTCCCATCAATACTGAATAGAAAAAGAAAGGACGTTGAGTTGTCTGTGAGAGGACGTGTTTGAGAGGATGTGTGCAGAGCCAGACCAACAGTCAAGCCACAATGCTTCTTTATTGCACTGTAAATTCAATAGTAAAGATGAAGCATGGAGACAATTCAATAGATGCTTTTCATGCTTCCAATGCTTTTTTTGCAGGCTTCAGTTTCAACTAAACATAGAAAGCTAAAATAAACTAACTGCATAAAGAAACAATGTAGCACAAACGTTATGCATTGACCCCCTGAGAACACAGAACCTGACTAGATAAATGTTGTAAGCTACATCTATTCAGGAAACAACGGTAGAATAAAAATGCTATATAAAACAGAACACACCAAAATCAGTATTTGTGGTTAAAGCAAAGAATGAACTACTGTAGATGGCTACCTTTTCCACTCTAAATGTGCCCATAGCACTACAACTGGCTTCCCTTTCTACTTTGAATTATCCCCATAGCACTATAAGCAACCCTATTCCAAAATTGGCTATCACCAGCCTTTCCACCATAGTTCATTTGGTTTCTTGTATGCATGATTCCATCACTAAGACAGTCAACATGAAATTGATCTTAGTTCTTAACACTCTAAAACATGTGTTATTTACATCTGAATCATTAAGCAGACATGCAAAAAAAAAATTCACAGACTTGTGCTTGCAAGTAATCCTATCCAAGCAAGTACTAGAGTGCAATCATGTTATGTGGTCTCAAAATCATGAAGTCAAATTTTTAGTAGCAGCGAAGCACTGCCAAAACCATAAAACATGGTGTAAGACTTGTAGATATTATAAAATAAGAAATTAATAAATAGAAGACCATGAACATGATCCAAGAATCTTAGAAAGAGATCTAAATAGTGTAACCATGGCATACAGAACCTAAAGCTCAAGAAAATACAAAAGCATTGTTGACGTACCAAATTTTGAAGAATCATGAGCACAACTTCTATTTCCCTTGGTTCTGCAAAGAAACTGTACTGATCAGAAACTGTTTGATCAGAAGTTACAGATATATGCATAAAAAAAAAAGTCATTGTCTCAAGTGGCAATAGCAATAAGGCACTGGATCAAAACACGTACCAAATTTTGAAGAATCATGAAAACAACTTCTTTTTCCCTTAGTCCTGCAAAGAAACTATACTGATCACAATATTTGATCAGAAGTTACAGATATATGCATCAGCAAAAAAAAAAGGCATTGTCTCAAGTGACAACACAAATGTGAAACATACCTCTACTGAAGATCGATTTATGCATAACTTGTAACTGGCTTGCCCAATAAACATATAAGCTCCTGAGATAATGGCTTATAATGCCAAAATATGTTAGCGTAGCTTCTAGACGTTCTCTTAGTATCTTTCATCCGGTCGACAAGGATTCCTAGATCGCCAAAAAAAGAAATTCCTCCATGAAAAAATTCCCTGTCTAGAAAAAAAAAAATCTTGAGCGCTCAATGCGTTACATAAAATCACAACTTTGGCAACACGCAAAGAAAAATAAAGATAAATTCGTAAATTTCGTTCCCACTGACAATCATTTTCATGTTAACGGAAATATGTCACAATCATTTTATTACATGCAATGCAAAGGGTGTTTAATGAACTTACATTGCTAACCATGATGCAACCTCCATATAGCCACGTGTGGCAGATTTCATGTCCATATTAAGCAAGCACTGCAATTGAAAGAAATGTATGAGAATTTGTTCACATACATGACACGCCATACAATCCATCCCGGAAGAATCATATATCAAATCCAATCAGAATGTGTACATCAAGAGAGTCAATAATTGGCTTACCTTGTGTACCATCATAAATGGAGATTGAAAAGCAAGGAACACAATAGATCTTTTTACCTCCGCATGAAGATTTCATGTGGAATCATCTTCAAGATTGAAGATGAAGATTCTAATAATAAACAAATACCTTATATATTCCTCTGATGTTCTGGATATTTCTATTGAAACACAATGGATATTCCTATTGAAATACAAAGCACTGATTGCAAGGCACAGGGCATTATAATTAAGCAATCAGAGACAATATTTGGTTTACCTTGTTACCATCAGAGATTGAGATGTAAAAAGCAAAGGGCACAGTAGGTGTTTATGTATTTTTCTGATCTTCTGAATATTCCTATAGAAACATAAAGTCCTGATTTTGCAAGGGCACAGAATATTACATCAAGAGTCAGCTAGGCTAGAAGCAAAACTTCTTACCTCCATTTCTTTAGTTCTTAAACCTCTACTTCGTCCACTCTTCAATCTAAATCTCCTCAAAAGGTATTTAAGAATATAGATATGATTTCTGCAAAAATGATTCTGCAAGGACATAGTATGGCAATCAAGAACCATAGGAAAAATGACCCACAAATTTCTTTAATACTTTAACCTCTTCACTAGCTGCAATAAGGACAGGGTCCCACCATCTCAGAATTGAGACAGGCCGCTGGGGTACGGATGGAGGGCAGGGAATCCCCCGGCATGAGAGATTATGCCAGTGCTGTCACATGCAGATAGTAGAAGATGAACACCATGCTCTACAGGAATGCCCAGAGCATATGCACACATCCGAGCAGCTCATGCCGATCTCAGATGCTCTGAGATAGCAATTCACCAACTGCTGGCTTCGTCAATGGTGGCACATCTTGCGTCCTACATTCTGCAAGTCTCCACTGTCAGGGAGTCCCTCACAGCACATGGAATTTGAGCGCCCAAATAGGGCCTCTCAACGCCTACTACAAGGGTTTTTCCTCCCACACGGGGGGTTTTTTCATCCCAGTGGTAGAGACACATTGTACAGGGTTTCTGTGGTTTTATTTTGTGTTTGGAAACTTTCCGCTATATTGTAAAACCATCTCATAGGCCATGTTGGTCTCCCTGGACATTAAAATATACTTCCTTCCTTCTTCAAACATGGCAATCAAGAACCATCTTGGCTAAATGTAATAGAGAGAATGACTCACAAATTACCTTTGTGCACACCGAAATTAATCCTTTTCAACAAAAATATTCAAAAAAGAAATATATTAGGAATTTTCATTCTGAAGCATCATTTCTGCCAAAAACACATGGCATTTGGGAGCTCCAAACTTGGCACCAGAATCTGCACCCGAAATATGTTTTGAAGCTCTCGAAATGGGCTCCATAAGGTTTATCCTTGCTAAGTCGATGCCACATAAGAAATGCTATCCACAACGCTTAAATGGCAGCCGATTAGGCTCATGCTATGAGATGAAAAGTATCAAACTTTGGATGTCTGTACTTTGAGCTTATTGATCTGACCATGGCAGGCAAAGATGTTTCGGCGCTGCAAGAAGAGGAGGAAGCAGGGCGCAAGCGTTGCAGCTATGTTCCGAAAATGTTCGAACCCAGAAAATGTGTTTAAGGTAGAGTTAAAACGAAATCCCCTCCCTTCAAAATTATAATCCAAACCTTAATAAATTAATTTGGATCGATTTTTGGATACTAGCAATTTTTTCTGGCCGCCCAAACTCTCTAAATCAAGCTAAACAAAATTCCAAAAACATTTTTATCTAGACCGGAAAATCCCAAATTAACAAGATTGATATGATTATACTCTTACACGAGGACCATTGACTGTGGGTGGAAGATTTGAGTGAAGATAGATTTTATTAGAAGGCGGGTGCTTTTAAGACTTAGTGAGAACATTTCAAGCTTATTTTTAAGATTTATTCTCATATATTTGGAGGCTAACCTAGTTATTTATCCTAGTTTAGCCAAAGCCATAGCAAACCATTTATCTTCAATAACCATGAATTTCACCTCGATGATTGAGTCCCAACATAAAATTGAATTGAATTTATATAACAAATAGCTTGAGAAATGCAAAGAAAAAAGGAAAGACATTTTGGAATTCATGTTACTCATTCAATGATATCTCCTTAAACATGGCCACTACTTGGAACATTGAAGGACGTAGTGATGGTTTATCATTGAGACACTTCCATGCAATCTTCAAGTATTGAACCACCTCTTGTTGGTACTTTGACCATCTAATGTCAGCATCAACAACTTCTAGTATCCTGTTTTGTTCCACCATTGCCTTTGCCCATCCAGCCAAATTTGTGTCACCAAATTCATCATATTTTTCTGTAGCACGTTTTCGACTAATGAGCTCCAAAAGTACGACACCATAGCTATAGGTGTCTCCACTAGTGGTACATCGAAAGCTTTGGTAGTACTCTGGAGGCACATAGCCAGGAGTTCCAGTAAGTGTTGTTACACTCACATGTGTATCAACAACATTAATGACTCTAGCCATTCCAAAATCTGAAATCTTTGCGACCATCTCGTTGTTAAGAAGAACATTGCTAGACTTGAAATCACGATGGATGATATGAGGGATACAATTATGATGTAAGAAAGCAAGTCCACGAGCAGAGTCCAAGGCAATTTGTTTTCTGAGCTCCCAGGATAGAGGCAACTTGTTATGGCCATGCAACAACTGCTCTAGGTTACCACCATGCATGAATTCATAGATGAGAAGTCTTTCATCATTTATCTTGCAGTAACCTAGCAGAGGAACAAGGTTATGGTGTCTCACCTGACCAAGGGTATCCATTTCGGAGACAAACTCGCGGTCCCCTTCATGGCTGAAGTGCATAAGCTTCTTGACGGCCACAATGGTCCCATCTGCAAGGCAAGCCTTATAAACGGTTCCATAACCCCCACACCCAACAAGGCTTTCAGGGCTAAACCCATTTGTGGCCTCATAGAGGTCCCCAAATGTGACCCTTGTGAGTGGACTATCAAAGGAGGCAATATTCATGTTAAGCGACTCCTCCTGTGCCACACTTTTCTTTTTTCTCATGGCAGATTCAATCATCTCAACCGAGCCAGACCTCCTGCACAAACACTTCCTAATCCTGAAATACCATAAGAAAATTGCAGATATTGATATCACTGTGAGTAGAACACTCAAAATCACTGCCTTTTTGCATGGTAATGAAGAGGACTTATGCTTTGCAGATGGATTTGCACCAGGAGCAATGCTTTCAGAGCATTTTGATAATGGGTAGCCACAGAGACCTGTATTATTTGCATATGAACTAGCAGGGAATGTTAACAGCTGACCTCCTGCTGGTATTTGGCCACTCAGATTATTGCTTGAGAGGTTGAGATACTCAAGAAATGTCAGATTGGTTAATGCATCAGGAATGCTGCCCTCCAACTTGTTACTAGAAAGGTCCAGGCTTACCAGATTCTTCATGTGTCCCACTGTTGAAGGTATTGTGCCATTCAATCTGTTATGTGCCAGATATAACAAGGAAATGCTACCCAAGTAGCCAAAATCTGGAGGGATTTCACCATCAAGATCATTGTAGGAAAGGTCCAAGTAAAGGATGCTGCTCACATTTATTCCAGGCTTGAAGAGGGAGGGATAAATTCTTGTGAATGAACATTGAGTTTTGGCATATTCATCATCATGTTTGATGCCTTGGAATTCCATCAGAGCCCCTGCACCCCTGCAATCTTTTCCAGTGTTTCTGACAAAGGCTATGATGTTGGAATCAAGACTCCCTGAAGACAACAGCCCTATGTTTTGCCTTCCCAATTTGGCTGGAATTTTGCCTGCCAGATTGTTGTTGTTCATGTCTACCCATATCAAACTGCTGCAATTACCCAACTCAGATGGAATGCTGCCTGTCATTGAGTTGTTGCTAAGCTGTAGAAATCCCAGCTTTTGCATCTGCCCTATTTCCCTAGGTATGCTTCCTGATAACCTGTTGTTGCTCAGTGATAACCAATCTAGCAGAGTGCAGTCTGCAATCTGTGGTGGAATTGACCCCGTTAGCCTGTTGTTGTTCAGAATCAAAGCCTTCAAATTCTTGCAGTTCCCAATCTCTGCAGGAATCTCACCACTCAAGTTATTCAGCCACATCATGAGCTTCTCTAACTTCTGTAGATTGCATATTTCAGGAGGAATGCTGCTTTCAAACTTATTGTAGCTGAGGTCAAGCACCTTTATATTACTGCAGTTGCTAACCCAAGAAGGAATTTCTCCTGTTAACGAATTGTCTGAAAGAATCAGGGTTTCTAGGGAAGAATTCTGATGACAAATCTGCTGAGAAAATGGTCCAGAAAGAAAATTGCAGCTAAGGTCCAAGTAAATCAATTTTGTACAGTTTTGCAGAAATGAAGGGATCTGCCCAGTAAAGTTATTGTCTCCAAGGTCAAGAATTTGTAGTGATGACATGCTGGTGAGAACTTCAGGGATACTTCCATTTAGATGATTATAAGAAGCATTCAAAACTTGTAAACTTAAGCAGGAAGCCAAAGAATTAGGAAGAGTACCAGTGAAATTGTTCCCTGATATAACCAACTTCTGCAGACTGGAGCAAGTTCGCCCTATTTCTTCTGGAAGATCACCCATCAATCTGTTGTTGGAAATGTCCAGAGTTTGCAAATTAGAAAGGCTGCCAAGACTTGGAGGAAATTCACCCACAAAAGTATTTGCTGAAAGACTTAATTGCTCAACATTTGGGAAAATCTCTGTAAAATTTGGTAAGATGCCTGTGAGTCTGTTGCTTGAAATATTCAAGATTGCCAAGCTTGTGAAGGGGCCATCAATTGTGCTGTTTTCGGAAAAGAAGGGTCCAGAGAAATTGTTTCTGGAAATGTCTAGGGTCTGCAGGCGTTGGAGGCCTTTGCATTTACCAGAGCAATTTTTCTGCATAAACAGTGGGTCTCCAGGAGAATTTTGATCCAGGCGGTTGCATGAAAGATTTAGGTGCTGCAGCTGGTTACAGAAACTGATTTCTGTTGGCATACTGCCATCCAGATCATTTCTAGACAAATTTAGCACTTTCAATTTCTCACAGCTGTTGAAGAAATTTTCAGGGATGGATGTAAGGAACTTGTTACCCGAAAAATCTACATGGGTCAAATTCCTGCAGCTATTCAACAAGTCCTTTGGAAGTGCACCAGACAACTGATTATCGGACAAATCCAAAAATTCAAGGCTGCAGCTACTGTTAATCCAAATAAAGGCTGACAGATTCCCTGTAAATCTGTTGCTTTGCAGAGACAGACTGCGAAGCGCTGTGAGGTCAGCTGGACTCCATCCTTGAATTGAACCCTGAAGAAGAGCTCCGGCAAGATTAATCTGTATTACACGAGAATTGGAGCAGGTAATTCCTTGCCAGGCACAAGGGGATGATTCGTTAGCCCAATTGAAAAAAATCTGTTGTGGGTCATCTGTAACACAATTTCTCAGGCTGAGCAAGGATTTCTTGTCCGATTCTAACAAATTCGATAACCCACGCTGCGCCTGCAAGAGAACCAAAATCCCGAAAACTAAAAATATCACTATCCAGTCTGTTCCAAACCGGATTTCCATTGCAGCAAATCGTATGCGGCCTTCTGCCCAATACGCCTCATCGATCAATCAAATGGGTCCAACCAATTGGAGCCTGCACCTAATCTTCACATGAACCCCAAGAAATTTTAGGTCCATTCAAAGCAAAATCAATAACCCAATTGGGCCAATACATGTGAGTGCCATCTCCGGACCCCTGCAGAATTCCAGGCGGGGAGTAAAGAAGAATAAATGACGCCATATCCTTGAGCACGAGTGCTTCGTCCATGCCGTATCCAGACAAAGGTTTTGCTGGTCAAAGCTCGGGATTTGAGGGCTAGATTAAAGGTTTTTTTTTGTAATTTATATGTCCTCTAATGTCCATGTTTAAGCTATGCATTTTTTTTTATGCATTTTAATCAAAGTTCTTGTTCAAAAGATGGGCCGAAAGGGACTCCACCAACACGCTTTCTTAGAAAATATGAATGCGCCACGAAATTCCTTTGCTTTCTAGAATGGTGAAAAAGTGAAAGTTGCAATGGATCACTATGGATCACTAATTCCAAGTTGGTCTCTCACCACATTGTTTCTAGTGGCATTTCTGGCATTTCTGTGGAGGTTGCATGTCAATGACAACTTGCCACACGTTCATCCACTCCATCTCCTATTGCAAGTGCTGTGTGTTGATGTGGGAAGGAATAAGTATGTGTTTCCATACATCGAAGCTGCGTTGACACCTTCGATGATCGAAGCAATGCAATGTGAAATCATTTTCAGTTCTGCGGTCTCATTTTTGTCTGTTTCTCACATGTTGTCTACTTATTGGTTCTTTCATTCTGCTGTCTCATTTTTGTTTGATTGTTGCTTGTTGTCTACTAATCTGTTCTTTCATTCAATTGCGTTCATTCCATTGATTTCTATCTTAGGTTCCAATTCCTTGATGTATCTTTTCACTATAGAAAAGCTTATAGCATGAAGGAATGCTCAAGACGTACGACATTATGCATACAAATACGTATTATACTTTCAAATATCATTCTTACTGTCACCACACAAAATTCAATTGACCTCTTGCATTCTTGTTCGCCTTATGTGTTGTACATATCAAGGTGAATATTGCTTGCAATCTAGAAAACATGTACAACTAGTGGCCTGTAACTATTAAGTCCAAAATTGTGTGCCGTCGAATGCGACTTCTTAAAGGAATGTTTTTCTCAATTTCGAAAAAAGCAAGTTTTTTTGTACATCAGAGTCCCAGACCCTGAGATGAACTTGTAATGGCTCCCCATAATGCATAGTGCCCCCAAGGTAATAGAGATTAAGAAAATTAATTTTGTGAGTTTCCATGTACCTTTTACCTTGCTATTTTTCGAGAAGACAATCCCACCAACATGATAAATCTAGGATATAAAAGAGAGTGGGATCTTCATTTTCATCTATATAATAAGAAGATGTGATGAATATAAATGGATAAAAACAAAGACATTCTATCAATGGATCGCAAAAATAAAATATGATAAGAAACCAACATATGTGTTAATGGTCAAAGAGAATCCTTTCATTGTTTAAATGCATGACTAGAAAAGCTTCCCCTCCTATTGACCACGCCTTCATGGAAAAGCTCCTTTTGTTTAACATTTACTTTTCTGAAAACACTATTCTACATATAATTTACATCTAGGTTGGAAGACATAAGAGTATTATTTAATATATGGAGGGGGCAACTCTTGGCGCTCCACCACTCTTTCAACTAATTTTAAAAGGAATGGAACATTAACATGGCATATGTCAAAGGAACACATGGGGATATGTTAAAGAAACATGGCATATGTCAAAATGAATGTTAATTCCATTGCTCATATAGTGGAAAAGTTGAGAAATCCTAAGATTTTTATATTTCAATACATAGACTTCTATTGTGGCAATTTCTATTACACCCTTGGCATTTTTTGTTAGGCCCACTTTTTTATTTTTATTTGGGGAAGAGAGATATATATCATTATCAATCAAAGAAGACAAGGTGCTGCACACAAAGGGTTGCCTCTTGGTGTCCAAAGGTTGTGTTTGCGTGTTTTTTGGGTTGCCCCTAGGGGGGCAAACCCTTGTTTATGTGGGTTTGTGGCATATCCTAGGTATATGCTAGAATATACCTAAGATATCTTATTTGGCGCTCCAAACCTATCGTTACACAAAAAACTCGGTCTCCGCCGTTCGGATCGAGTATGTTTCAACCGGAACTGGACCATGCTTCTATTCAAAGATCTAGAAATTCGTTTTACATGTAGTCCGGAATTTATCTTAACGAAGCACGCCTACCGGAGCTCAAACATCAATCAATGGTTTTTTCTTTTTGGGGGAATCTGCGCCTATTTTGCCTTTGAGTCAGGGGATTTTATCATCCCTTATAATGCATATCCGAGGGGATTATATCCTCGCCAGAGATTCTAGGGCGTTTGCAAGGTCCGAGCTTGGGGGAGATTGAAGAAGACCTTTGAGGTTTGTGAGGTAAAATCGAAGTCTAAAATTTAATGCTTTTATTACAGAAGGAGAATGTTGGTGCATTTCAATGGTTGCCTATGGTTGTTCCTGCAGATGAAAAAGTTGGTTCAGCACTCCGGAAAGCAAGAAGGGTTTAAGCTACGAAGGGTATGCTTACAGATTGCAAGGCTGTAACTTTTTACAGTCTGATGTTTCTTACCGTATACACTATTTGCAGGACTATGCAAGAGCAATGCATGCAAATGTTTTTCGTATTTTTTTGAAAGACAGATCTATTTGATCTTAATAGACTAAAAGGAACCCGTGTATTCAATAGTTTATATCTTTAAGATAGCTTCTCATGGATGAGAAGATCTTTCAAACTTGGAAAGAAGTTAAATATTGGAGGTTGACTGGCAACTTTTTTGTTTTTATAAGAAGTTAAATTTTGTGGTGTTGCAGGAATTATCTTATGTTTCCTCAGCCACATCATCTTCATCCTTATGAACAATCTCTTCTTGAATTGACCCCTTGGAGAAGGCAAGTATGAAGAGGTATAGGGTGCAAATCTAAAATGATTTGGCATGTTGTATAAGAGTAATGCATAGCACATTAAAGCATAAGAAATATTTTTTGTAGAAAAATATTTTAAGAGGTCAATGGAATGCTTATGGAATGCCCGTGGTCCGGTGAGAACCCATTGTTGTTGCTAGATTCCAACAGATCTACAAAGTGGAAGATTATGCACCGCGTGTATCCACCAACAGAACAAATTAAACATGTTATCTTCATTTTATCAAATTTTATAGTTAGTTGTATTGGAAGGCCCGCATGGAATACAATGAATAGCCCCAAGATGAAAAACGAAATGGCCTATGCCAATGACAAGAATCTTAAGGATGTTCCTCGGGCATGACATAGAATGCAGCCATAATCGCCCAATCACATTCATTAAAACAACACCTTTTAAGCATATGTGCCTCCTCTTCCCAAATTAATCGGAGGGTTTGCCCTACGGGCAACCCAATCGTATTGTTCTTGAGGCAACTTGAAGGTAGTCTCATTTCGTGGAAAGGGACGGTGATTGAATGAGTACAATCTTTTCCAAGTTATTTCAAATTAATTGTTCTCCAAAGCAGCTCAAGAACCGTAAACTTTAGGTTTTGTATTAGAATTATACTTATGGTTTAAATTCGAGAGAAAATTTGTCAACTCCTTGTGCGAGAATCTTGGATGTATGAAACTAAAGAAGATGGCAACGCGGTTGAAGAGTGGCACATGTATCATCTGCAGGTAGCATTAAGATAGGACATCCCACAACATGTCGGGTCCATAGGTTTTGTTGTGTTATCCGCGGCGTTGATATATTCCACACAAGGAGGGCACAAGGGATCCCAGAATGGCTCGTGCAAAAACCGAGGTAATAAAGGCTAAATACCTTTCTCGCGACTTTGCATTGGAAACAAGAAAGTAAGATCATGTACATTAGCACAATCTAAAGCATTGAGTACAAATTGTTGTCATCCTATATGTTTCTTACCAATTTTGACAAAATCACATCTAATAGAGGATGAGTGTTGATGTAGAATTGATCTCGGACAATGATGACTGACTAGATGATGCTAGAATTGTTGATGCATAACCTACCAAAGAGCATTGGCACATATTTATTAGGTTCATGCAAATACATAGTGATTCGGATCTAAGAAAAAGTGTTGTAGAACATGTTTTTCAAAATTTGGATGGTGCAATCTTGCATGCTTTGCTATTTAGTAGTGGGCCCGGAGTGTTAATGAGTCGGGCTAATTCTTGTGTCTATTTGGAGGAATGTTTCGAATGTTTGAGAAACCTAGACATGTCTTGATACTTAATGGACCATACTAAGTTTGATGCATATTCATGTAGAAACGGAGAGGTTCTGCAAAACACTAGGTAGGACATTCCGCTACCCCAACCTATGGACATTCTTACTGGTTTTAAGAATGGGATGATCAATTTTGTTGGTTGTGGGGAAAGCATTACTAAGGGCAATCACCGACAAAGGGTAAAAGTCGGGGAAAGCTTCTTGTGTCATTCCGCCTGATAATGACAGTCCAGACCGGATAAGATGTACCTAATCTCTGTAGCTCGTTAACATCGTAAGTTCTTTGTGGAGTGCTCTTTCCTAAATCTACCTTCCAACGTGTCATAGGATGCTCAGAGTCTTCCTCGGGACAACTTCTAAAAAGGCACTTTTGGAGACTCTTCCTTGTGGGAAGAGCTTGGGCCCTCTACGCCAGAGACTATCAAGTTCTGAAAAATTCTCCGGTTTTGCAGCCATAAAAACAAAAATTTTCTACATCGCCCGATTTAAAACATATCCGGATACATGAGCCCATGAAGGGGTTCATCTTTGGGCTCCCAACCCTAACCACCAAGGTCTCAAGGCACCAAAGGGTTTAACCATTGAATGGACTTTTCGAAGCTTTTCCACAGATTAAAACCGGCTGGGCAAACAATGCTCAAACAAGGCACCCTTTTCGAATACTCCACGAATGTTTTTAATCGTAACGCAACGAATCAAGGATTTACATCCGAAATAGCCAAAAAATGAGTGAAAAACCTCATCGGCAAGCAATCAAAGTGGTTACACCTTCCATGATGCTCCAATTAAGCCATCAAGATGTTATGACTAGAAATGAATGACTTGGAAAAGCAAAACAAATAGAGAATCTACTGGCACAATAAAAATTTTACAAACCTCTGCTTCCAAAGAATAGTGGCCATTTCTTCATGATTTTTTCATGTTTTCTCATTGCCCTGAGATGGCTTCCAAATCTTTTCCTTAGCTACCCTCAATGCACTTTTATCCTTACCAACATTCAGAAGCTTTGTAATTCATATCTAATAAGGATTAGCTACCCTCAATGCACTCTTATCCTTATCAACCTTCAGAAGGTTTAATTCGTTTCTCATAAGGAGCAAATTAGACAACTTCACGTATCAGTTTTTGAATAGTTTGGTTCCCATGGAAACATGTTGTCATCCCCATGCTCCACAGGGTTAACCCATGTTTCATCCCATGTTTAACCCCTTTTGGAGCATCAAGGTTAGAAAGAATTAACACTTGGTTTTATTGTGAAAAAAGGCGGACATGGGGTTCCCTTCATGGCCGCTATGGTTATCCGCCTTTGTTGCTACTTGGCCATATAGTGCGAAACTTGTTGGATTGCTTGCGAGATACTCCCATTTCTCAAGCTTTTCTTACATGAAAATGCTTTCTTGCAGCATGTTACAACTATTAATATTGTTCTTGAGTAGTTACATGATTATACGATTTCTCTTGAACCATGTAATGGCTTACTCACTTGATATCTATTTAGCTATTTAGGTATATAGCGAAAGTTGCATAACTTCATTGCTTTTCGGATGCATGGCAAACCAATTTAGCATCACCAAAAAGGCGCAACCAACGCTGATATGTGTTTGTTTTGGTTCTCGTTGGGCTGCTATCACCGTGGTTCATTAGCGTTATATTTGGTTCTAAATATATTTGGGACTTAATAGATATGTGTGTAATTGGCATTCCATCTTCCACCATGGCTTATTCTAGTTTTCATTGCTCGTTCTCAAAAAGACTTATGTCTTTATTATGTTTCCTTAATCCTTCGGGTTGACGTATGACTTTGGATTGGGTCCATGACCACGGATAAGTGCCACAATCATTTTCCACGAGGATGCCTTTTAATGGATTAAAATGAATTTACACAAATCTATAATTTGTGTAAATCTCAAAGAGGAGAAGAAGGAAAACATGTTGCAACACAAGATAAAATACAAAAGGTTACTTTTATTGCATCCACCTACCATGAAAAGCCCAATGTGTTCAATTTAACGCCACAAGAGAAATGACAGGATAAGATATGAAGTATATAAAAAAAGTAGACAATGTGCATTGGACAACTTTCTAGTATGAAAATATGATCGATTTGTTGAAGTAGATCATCATGTTGTAGGATATATCTTTCGCATGTGAAGACGAAAGATAGAAATATATTTGCTCTTTTCACTGCGTATCTTCAATGCCCGATAACTTTTGCACTAAGTATCATACACATGAGTGCCTTTTAATCGGATCTTAAACAAAGAAATATTCAGGTGCGGTCTTGGCCACTAAAACGATAAATTTATTGTACATTTAAATATTAATTCCAAAACATGACTTTACGGTTTTGATTTAAACCACTTTATCCTCATGAAAATGGAGGGCAACCCTCAGGTGTAGCACCTTGTTTATTTTGTCATTTAGAAATATCAAACATTACACTTATCTTTTCGGGCCTAATACTACATTACACTTATGTTTTGCCTAGCTAAGAAGTGAATTGACGATGATGTCCCGCACCCCGAAGCGATGCAACCCTCGCCTAGATCAGCTCCACCCCAAGAAATGTCGAGGATCTGTTACAACCGGTGAAAATGAGCTCAGACTGGAAATGCAGGTTGCATATCAGCTTGTTGGCCCAAGCGCCGCTTATTTTGCGTAGGTAGATGTTAGAATGTGGGATGAGGGAGGTTGGTTTATGTCAGAAAAGAGGGAAGAAAACAAAAATTATATTTCGCCCTTGAGAAGCTTGATGGCCGAAGTTCCGGGAGATTTATGATCTTTTCGATGAATATGAAACATACAAGTACCGCCAGTAGGGCAAAGATTTTGGCGATGCCCAATATCCGGAGGCGAGGGTTGCACATGGAATTAGGCTGGTCCTTCGTGAGGAGAAGGATCGGCCAATCTCATCTCAACGGGAACATTGTGGTTCTGGGGCTTGCCCTCCCTTTGTTTGAAATCGAGGGCCAAACATGAGCCCCAACTAGTTAAACTTTATGGTGATGGCGACCAGCATCGAAGATGTTGATGCTTTTTCTCGCTTAGTCGCTTGAAGGGGACATCGATATACTTAGACATGGATCCGACCCCGCTCAACGTAAGGAGAGGCAAGAAGAGTTTGCAAAGATTAGACAGTCCGTCTGAAGGGGATGGGTCACTGGTTAATGGCAAGATGAAGGTATTTGTGCCTCCACCGGCCAACAAAGGGCGCAAACGTAACCACCGGGGGACCAAGCACTTCGATCCCCCACCTCCGCACGGCAGATCACACACAATTATGTGATCAAGTACCGGGCACCACCCACGCCAGCTAGTTCTCGGACGGGAGAGACGACACCGCCAATGTCCCAAGAACTCCCAGCCCATAGGGATCGGATAGGGCCACCACACACAAAGATATGGGAAGAGTGCCTCCGAATTGTATCATGGAACCGTAGGGGATTCCCGAAGCAGGCGCTGGCATTGCTGAAGTTGCTACATGCATGGACATCATCTTCTTACAAGAGACATGGGAATATAGTGGTCATCTATTACCCAGGACATCCTGTGGTACCGGCCATTTCTCCAAGCTAATGTGTGCCATGGCAAGTTTAGGGTATGGAGGAGTCGCGTGCTACTTCAAAGATGCTATAACATCCACGCCTCGCTCCACAAGGCGTGATAGTCTCAACCGGCACAATTGCGGATCACAGTGTTGTAGCCTCACCATCGCTCTTAATTGTTTCAAAAGAGGATGTTATATACCCTATGAAACTTCTAAGTTCTACATGGTTCATCGTGCGGATATAGATGTGCATATGCCCTATAGGAATCAAAGGGATGATGACATAGAGCAATATCGCCAGGAGGGTCATGTGTTTTTGTTAGAGATTTCAATGCATCGTGCACGGCATGGCGCCGGTCACCTTCCTAGGAAATGCCGGCTCCAACCCACTTTGGCTAGAAACAGTGCATCCCAAAGAATGCAAGACGGTCCCGGATAGTCCGGGAGCCTTTCAAAAAGAGTTGATCCGGTTATGCCAGATCTTTGACATGGTGATCCGCAATGGTATGCTCGTGATGGTCGCGATCGGGGCTTCACTTGCGTTTTTGGCGGCGGATGTGATGGTGGAAATTGGCGTGATGGACTATCTCTAGCTCCAAAGGTTTAACTTGATATCATTAGAGATTTCGACAGGGGCACAAGAACAAGAGATGAAGAGACTTTGTCAGACCATTATCCACTTTATGTCACTTTGGATTGGAGATACTCAGTGGCGTGGCCACACGACAGGCGCCCTCGAGGTTTGGGATATACCCCAAACTATCGGAAGCAAGCAGAATATGAGGTTGCGCTTGAACGTGAGCTACATGGGATTGATGCCCTCTATACATTGCATGATAAGTGTGAATGGTTGGTGAAGGCCTTACCGAAACCGGTGAATGCTTTGCGCCAAAGAAAGCCCCCGCTGAAGGGACATCCGCGGCAATTCCTGAAACCCCTGGTTTGACGCCGAATGTAAGGTTCTAAAGAGTCAGCTACGCACCATTTTAGATCCACAGCTCCGACTATAAGGCAGTCTTGAAATCCAAAAAGCATCGGTATATTAAAATCACTCTCCAAAAACATGTTTGATCTCGGCGATGACCGGCCAAAAAGCCTTTTGGCGTAGAGTGTTGTATAAGAGGCATCAACCACCTGGCAATGTTACCTCAGACCAGTGGAGACAACGGTTGGAGGAGTTGTATGACCCCCCAGGAGCGATCGCTGAAGTACCAGATCAGCTAGGAGAACCGCTACAGTTTTCAGAGGAGGACATCCATCAGGGTCTTAGACATCTTGCTAATGGTAAAGCAAAGGACTTGCAGGGACTTTAGGCCGAGCTGTCGAAATGGGGTGGGCCAGCTTTGCTAGGTTTTGACAGTGATAATCAATCAGGCCATCAGAGAGGGCCTCCCACAGGAATGGATGGTTAGCAAGGTCACCCCTATTCATAAGACGGAAAGTAGGGGTGACTCCACCAACTACCGTATGATCATGGTGAGCAGGTGCTATCAAAAACTTGTAGCGTGGTATGCCGGAGAAGAAGTTAACGCAATAGGCCGAGGGTGGTGTGGGAATGTAGCCACATGGCGGTGTTTTCGCCCACTCCGTGATTGATCATATTTTACTCTCGTAATTTTATGGAAGGTAGCCGCAATGCACGGCGTGACTTGTATTGTTGTTTGCATGGATTTTAAGGCGGCGATATGATACGTGCAAGAACTGTTGTAGACAATGCTTCGGGGAGCCGCATGTCACAGGATTTGGTAATGCCATCTACGTGCTCTATGATTCGAATATATGCCACTTTTTGCCTCAAGGCGATGATCAATCGAAAGTGAATAGCACCATAGGTGTTAAACAGGGATGTTCAAGTATCTCCAACGCTTTTTGGACTCTATATTGTCAAGTTGGAGACCCGATGAAAGAACATGGAGGTGGTGGCCCACATTTGCCGAGGCATATACCATAAAACAGCTTGCTCTATACAGACGACCGGGCTTATTGTCCCATCTGACTAGGAGTATGTGAACATTTGGGACGCCTTGGTGGATTCGCGGACATACAGAATGACCGGTCAACTAAAAAACCAAGTTGTTGGCAATCTCATACAAGCAAAGATGATATCCCAGACTTCTATTACGAGGAGGACAAAGGATGGAAGTTGTAAGGACCTTTTATCCGGGAATTGATTTTTCCGCTAACATGCTATGGGATGACCGTAGAAAGAAGGGTCGGGCGTGGGATGGAAAGCCTTGTATGCAATGCTAAATAGCTGTTACGTAATAGATCTCTCGATTGGATTGGCGAGAAGCACAATCTGTTCGGAGCACTTTCGTTGAACCAAGATACTATATGGGGTAGAGGTCTGGGGGCCAGTGATTAGCAAGAGCACCTGGGATAAGCTAGAGAGGGTACAAAAGGCCTTCCTGACATACAGCCTAGGCGTCAAGGACACGGTGCCTTATCCGATTTTGTTGTATGAGACTGGCTTTTGGCCCCTCAAAGACAATGGCGATGAGCGTGCACCTAAAACAAGGCGATTCCATACAAGATTGGAATGGATGCACAACGTTATTGGCACAAGGGCCGCAACAACTGAAGAGAGTGTGGCAAGAGCATTGTAAGGGGTGGTTCGCAAGATGGTCGCTATGCCGGATATCGAGGAACAGGTGCTGCATTTGAATGAGTGCTTTGCTGCCTCTATGTGGGATGTGCTCAGCCAGGGAATCCCCCGGCATGAGAGATTATGCCAGTGCTGTCTCATGCAGATAGTAGAAGATGAACACCATGCTCTACAGGAGTGTCCGGCATATGCACACATTCGAAATTTTCATGCCGATCTCGTGATGCATGGCATAGCTAGTAATTATCAATTGTTATTTCGCCAATGGTTGCCCGTGCCTCGCATCCTACATTCTGTAAGTCTCCAATGGCCGAGAGTCCCTCACAAAGATTGGAATTTTTATTAGATAGGGAATTTGAACGCCTACTACAAGGGTTTTTCCTCCACATGGGGGGTTTTTTCGTCCAGTGGTAAAGACACATTGTATAGGGCTTTTGTGGTTTTCTTTTGTGTTTGGATACTAGATATCCGATATATTGTATTGTGACCATCTCATAGGCCAGTTGGCCTCCGTGGACGTTAAAATATACTTCCTTCCTTCCTTATTTTGTCTTTATATAGTGCTTCATAGATTGCGCCATCATGCTCTTTTTCTTATATCTGTCATTTCTAATTTCAAACATTACACTTTTTTCTTATTTCTATCATTTCTAAATTTAAACATTACACTTATATTTTGGAATTTATATGCTTCATAATTTGTGGTATCATGCTCCTTATCTTGTTTCTAGGAGCAAGTCCCTTCTTCAATGAATATGCACGGTTGGAGGAACTTGCACCCAGTTGATAGCCAGTGGGTTTTGAATGGTAGAGGTCACCCCAACCCAAGACCTTACCACTAGGCCACCACATGCGAATGGAACATTGTATAAATTATGATAAAGAATGTATAGAAACATTTTGTGCTATGTTTATATGTGGAGGCTAGAGTTGTTTCAATCCATAGGAGAAAGTACTGATACCTTCATACTAATTAGGCTAAGCCCATTTGGCATTCTTGAGACATTGTGGTCTTCTTCAAGGGAGTCTGTGGTTGCTCCAGTAGCGGTGTTCGATGTCACGCAATGCGGGCATGAACTCTATCTACATGTGGTCGAGGAGTGACAAGTAGTCAAAATTCATATTTGCTATATCAAGCAGCCTCTATTCATTGAGCTCATGAAAATGTATCACAAGCTTCTCCATAGTATCGTATTGTTTTTCTAACAAACAGTTGCCATATAATAGCACCTCATGCTGCATCAATGTCGGCGTTCTGAGGTCTAAGGCCCTCTGCTTAATGTCATGACGACCGGTATATCAAAATCGCACCTTCAAAAAAACTTTGCCCTCCAAAATCTCGTTCATAAGTTGGAGGATCTCCACATTATTCATGCCATGAAGGTACCTGAGGAATGTTTTGTTGAAAAAATCTTTTGATGGCTTATCAAGTAGTTCCCCATGATCATCTCCGCCACTACCGCCGCCCACTTGTTTACAACTTCCATGAACTTAGACAGTGGCTCTTCGTTGTATAAAAAGCTGCTTCTCGCCCTTAAGCTCCTTTACTTTTAATGTAGTGGTGGCTACTTCAACAAAATCTGAAAAAAAAGTTGGGGGATCGGATCGCATGACCGCTTCAATAAATACAAGAAGGCATACCTTCCATGCTGAAGTTACTGCTATGCCTGTTGGCCCTTGTGGATGCCAAAGCCTTATGCTGATTTCGGAGTTGTTGAAGCTTTTGTACACAGTTTCAGCAATTATGTCGTTGCGCTGGATAGATAATTGAATGTACTCCCTGTTGGATAGGTTTCCATTGAGCACGTGTTCTTCTTCTGGCGTATACCTTGGCAAATTCCAGGCGTTGTTCGACACTATCCATGAGGGAACAAAGAATCTGAACAGCAAATGTGCTGTGGTTTCTTGAAATAATATAGAATTTTTTGTTTTCAAGGTCTTCAGGCCTCGATCAAGTGATTATCTTCCTTTGAGAGAATATCGTTTAGCATTTTAATACTTGGAAATCATATATGTAGATGAAAGCGCTTACTTTGTGATGGGATAAAATGGAATGGCATCCGTAGGAGTGAGAACCTCTGTAGGACATTCCTTGAAGCTCCTTATTAGCATTTGCACATGATCATTGGAGTGAACCCTGTGAGTCATAGTTGCTGGTGCCGTCTCACAGTCAAAGATACTCACTTTCGTGACCAGTTTACCATTGGATAAACTTTCTTAAATTCTTCGAGCTTGGAGGCAGTCTGTTCTGCAAGCTTCTTTTCCTTAGCAAATTGAACTTCAATTCTTCTAGGATTCGAGTAGCAGAAGACCAAGTCAAAGCAGATGAAGTGGATGTTGGGACCCCAGATGAAGTTGAAGTAGAGGATATAGAAGGCTAACTCCTATCTTCAATGTTTAATTTTTGCAGGTTAATCTTAAAAGTATGTGCATTTTTTGTTGCTGGTACTTCACTAGAATCCTTGGTAGGTGGAGGCATGAGTAATTTAGGAGCCGAAGGATCTACAACAACAGAAGAAATTGGGTTACCCGAGGTTATAAGAGTGAAAGACAATAGTGGTTCTTTTGGTGCAGATGCTTTGTCAACAATAGCCAGTGGCACACCCATCCTTTTTTTTTTTTGGCAACTGCACGCAACCAATTTGTATCCATGAGAGAAGATAGCTTATTGTCTTTAGTAGCCTTTATGGTACAGGAAGGAGGCTTCTTGTCTACCGATAATCCCTTTCTGCACTTGCTGAAGCCCACGATGATGTCTTTGTTGCATTTGATGCTAGATAGGCTCAGGGAATCGTATGATGGCAGAATCCAACCATACCCCTTTGCACTAGCTAGCACGCCCTTGCCACTAGCCGACTTGTTTTGCTTGCTTGCCATCATACGAGATATACTCTACGAATTGCAGTTGCTGCATATCCTCCACGCTATAAATGATAGCATCCTACATGTTATTCTTTGTCGCTTCCCACATGACTACAATTATACTCATCTGTTCAAAACCTTTTGCGCCCTTTCATGTCCTCAGAAAGAGGCAGAAGTCCTTCCGGCAATCCCTTTTATATGTGGTCTTGCCTAGGCAATTTCCATGCACCACTTCTGGCTTCTGTCAGGAGTCACTATGTGCATTGGCTCCACGAAAGGTCCTCGAAAGACATCAAGTGCTACAATGAAATTATAAAAGTGGTTAGACACATCGCCATCGCGATCCTATTTACTGAAGCTACTTAAACGGACATCTTTAATATAAGATGCCTCAAAGAAACACGGTCGCGATCTTTGAGAGAACTCCTTGACAAAATGGTCTCAACAATCGCTCTCGCGATCCGCGAGACAAGTATATGCTCTATTCTAATGCTATAAGTCTCTGTGAATCGCGGCCAGCGGTTCCCACAAGCAATCTAATCTAAAAACACGATGTGAGGGAGAATGTGAAGATGCTTCCGTCCATCCTGACCAAAAGAGACATTCTCCATGACGTAAATGCTAGTGTGGTGGAGATGACAGGCGAGCACATTTTCGCATCTTCATTCTTATCCGTGTGGAAGGAACACCACGAGGTGGCTATAGCGAAGAGGATTGCATTCTCAAAGTGCAACAACTGTATTGTAATAAAAGAGAAAATGGTTAAATGACCCATCTCATCGTGACCACGCAAGGTCATCGAGTTAATCTCATAGGCGTCGCGATCTGGAAGCCATACGAGATGGATAACAACATGGTGGTAACCGTGGGAATCCATCTCACGACCCATAGTTATGGATTGCAAGTAGGGATCAAGCTGGATACCTCTTATTATGCACTTATTCAGATCATTGTAAGTCATGGCGTAAGTGATGGAGTTGATATTTTCAGCTCGAGCAAGGGACAGAGCTCTATCAGTAGTAGATCCTGAATGCCGAGACATTGCAAATGAATGCCTCCTACACTCAAGTGCGGTTATATTTATACCCATGAAATTATGAGAGAACATACAGTATCATGCCATAATAATGGTGCATGTATGTACCATCAATAATAGTGGTGGGTGGGCCACCAAATACTTGGGTGGCAATTAATAATTTTGATGGATACTGTGCTTTTTAGAAGTAGGGAGAAAATACTTCACCTTGACTAGATTAGCCGAGGTCAAAATTCTCAAAATCAACGTTATTCTCTCCAATTAATGAAATCATGCTTCATTCTGACTGATGGCCAATATATATAGGCACCATGGAGGAAACATGCAGCAATTCTGCAACGCTGTCGATGCTATTGCGAAGATTGCAACATCGCCCACCACAACAGGCACCAACAGTGCGACTAAAACCACCAGGACCATCCCCATGGGATATTTCAACATAGATGCCCTACGACAAAGTAGCATCGTCGCGAACCTCCATGCCGCTCCAAATTCCTCGCTAGCAAGTCAAAGCCCTAGACTTACTTGAAAGAAGACCACAATGTCTCAAGAATGCCCAATGGGCTTAGTCTAATTAGTATGAAGTTATCAATACTCACTCTTTCCTTCCTCAGTCCTATGAATTGAAACAACTCTAGCCTCCACATATAACCATAGCACAAAATGTTTCTCTATATTTTTTTATGAAAACTTATACACTGGTCCATCGCGATAGTGGCCTAGTGATACAATCTTGGGTTGGGGTGACCCCCACCAAGGTTCAAAACCCACTGGCTACCATTGGGTGCGAGATGTGGCTGGGTGCAAGTCCCTCGAACCGTGCATATTCATTGAGAGAAGGGACTTCTTAGAAACACGATAAAGAGCATGATACTATGAAGCAATATATAAATGTCAAAATATTAGCCAGAATATAAGTGTACTATTTGAAATTACAGAAATAAGAAAAGGATCATGATGCCAGAATATAAATGACAAAATAAAAGGCAAAACATAAGAGTAATATAATATTAGGTAGAAGATAAGTGCAATGTTTGATATTAGAACTAACAAAATAAAAAATATGCAAACACAACTTTTGGACATCAGAAGGCAACCCTCCGTGCGCAGCACCATGTTTGGAATTAGAAATGGCAAAATGAAAAACATGCAAACACAACCTTTGGAGACCAGAAGGCAATCCTTCGTGCGCACCACCTTGTTTTCTTTGATTGATAATGATATTTAGCTCTTTTCAATAAAAGAAAAGAAAAGAAATGTCTAATAAAAAGACAAATATATGCCAACGGTATAATAGAAATTGCCAATTCTCCATATATGAGGATAAGAATTAACATTTCTTTTCTTTGACGCGTGCCATGTTTCTTTCACATATCCCCATGTGTTTCTTTCGCATATGCCATGTTAATGTTCCATTCCTTTGAAAATTAGTTGAAAGAGTGGTGGAGCGCCAAGAGTTGCCCCCACCATATATTAAGTGACTCTTCGGTCTTCCAACCTAGATGTAAATTATATGTAGAACAACCATATATTAAGTGACTCTTCGGTCTTCCAACCTAGATGTAAATTATATGTAGAACAGAATGTTAAATAAAAGGAGCTTTTCCATGAAGGCGTGGTCAATAAAGTAATGCAAAGGAGGGCAAGATTTTCTAGGTATGCATTTAAACAATGAAAGGATTCTCTTCGACCAGTAACACATGGTTTCTTATCATATTTTATTTTTTCCGATCCATTGATAGAATGTCTTTGTTTTTATCTATTCATATTCATCGCATTGTCTTATTATATGGATGAAAATGGAGATCCCACGCTCTTTTATATCCTTGATATATCATGTTGGTGGGATTGTCTTCTCGAAAAATAAAAAGGTAAAAGGTATTTCGCATGCAACCCTTCCATTTTAGTTAACATGGAAACTCACAAAATTAATTTTCTCATTCTCTATTACCTTGGGGGCACTATGCATTATAGGGAGCCATTACAAGTTCATCTTAAGGTCTTGGACTCTGATGCACGAAAAAACTTGGGTTTTTCAAAATTGAGAAAAAACATTTTGTAAAACAGTCACATTCGGCAGCACACAATTTTGGACTTAATATCTAGCATAATAACAGGGTTTTTTTTTTTAAATTTTGTACACTTTTTCCAATGGTTTTACTATGATTTAGAGGTCGCATTGCGTGGTGTGTACTAATGCGTACATCTAGAGTGCGCACTAAATTTTCATCTTTTAATTCCACTTTCCTGTGGTTTGACCTATGTTTCCATGACATCCAATTTCTTCCATGCCATTCCAACGGTTAAGATCAACCCTGTTACTTTTAATCTAAGGGCTTGTAATTTTTTTATTGTTATTTTTCCTCACATCTCAGAGATTACATGCACATGTCGAGCTGTTAATTTTAGGGTTTCTCTTATTTTCCTACGTTCTTTGCCCTAGTTTTCGCTTTTAGTGATTGTGGATGCAATCCAAGACCTCCTGAATTTTTAGCTTACGGTTTTTTTTATGAGATGGGCGCTTTTGGATTCCCATCACGGGTTTCTTTTGCCCATCTTTGGTACAGCGGTAAAGTTAGAAGGCGATTGGCTAGAGCAAAAAGCGGGGGCTAGGGGACCCATTGGAATGAAAAACTTTCATTTCCCCTTTGCTTCTATGCAAGATGGATGATTGCATTGAAATGTCTTCCCTTGGATCGATGATGCGGCAATTTAGCCCTCCGGCGAGTTCTTCCTTGAGCTCGCATTTTGATTTGGGGCAATGGGTTTCAAGCCCGGAAGGACAGAGATGCTGATCGATCCGGAGCCGGATCGCGATTCTCGAGCATGACGAGCATGCAAGAGTTGCATCGCGTTTAGCATGCATTGCATGCATTTGAACCTCTCATCCGGTTAGGGGATCGCTATTTCTTCCGCGAGCCTTGACTTCAAGAATCGAACAGAGCTTTCTCTTCGCTAGCCGGTGTTTCAGGTTATGTTCTATGCTCTCATGCAGAGGAGGGGCTTCCTCTTGCATGGGTTGACTTTTCGTGGCATTTCCTATCATTCTTGTTTCTCTTCGGTAGGCCTTTCTGGCGTATCCCTTCTGGCGTTTCTTATGGTTCTCGGTTCTCTTCTACCTTGGCTGCGTTGACCTTTCTGGCGCATCCCTTCTGGCGTTTCCTATCTTTCGTATCTCTTCCTATCCTTCTGCGTCTAGCTTCTACCTCGGCATTCCTCCACTATGGGGCAATTCTTGAGCCTTCATCACCGGATCGGCGGAAGTTCTCTTCTTCGAGGCGTTGTTGTGTCATGCGGTAAATCTTCGAGAATGCAAGATCGATCAGGCGGATCAAGCGATTCTCGAAAAAAACGAGCATCAAGAGTTACATCGTTACCTGCATGCATTGCATGCATTTGAACCTCTCATCGGTTAGGGGATCGCTATTTCTTCACGCATTCGCCTTGACTTCTCATTCGCTTTCTCTTAGCCCAGTGATGCCAAAGGTTATGTTCTATGCTCTCCCTCCTCCCTCCCTTAAGTATTTTGTTTTTATATGTTGTTGTTGGCGCGGCGCTTTAATCGACCCCGCTTTTCGAGGGTTTTTGTTCTTCTCTATTGTGTTTTTGGTCTTGGTCTTAGTGCAGGCGTTGCTGCGGCGTTGGTTTCTTTTTGAGCGTGGGTTTTGGGAAGTTTAGCGGCCCGTTGTCTAAAAAGTTTTTGGGGTTTAGGGCTTATCGCTAGGGTTTTTCCTCGAAACCCGAAAGTGAGGGTTTTAATCCGATAAAGCCCTAAGCGGTACACTAGCCAAACATCTATGATATATTTTTGTATTTTGGGGTCAGTGTGTTAAATTTGGATATTCCTGTATTTTTTGTTTTGGGGTAGCTTTGCGATATCGACTACCCACTCTACCATTGTAATTACACTGCTGGGATGAATAGAAAAGCCCCATCCATCGGGCGTTGTTGTGTCATGCGAGTCGCAGCTCGAGAATAAAAGATCCATTAAAGTTAGAGCGCAAAGGGGCGGCATGTCTGTTTTAGATGATTATGCAGCTCTAGGTATGCCTCCGGCTGCATCTAGACGAGATATCAAAGCAGCCTACAGGCGATTGGCTCTCTAGGTACCAAACTTACTCTGTATTTCATATCCACGCTTAAATTTGTTGTGCCTCTGTCTCATATTTAAGTATTCGATCAAATTTCAAGTATATTATATCTGAAAATGCTCTGTTTTGAAATGTTTCTTCAGTATCATCCGTTTCTCAGTATCCCTTTTAGTTGCACAATGCAGCAACAATATTCGGTCCATTCCACTGCCATATGTTCTATTCTATTCTATTCTATTGTTGTGAATCTTCTATTGCAATTTCATTTGGCTTCCATCAACATCACAAACCTTGTTTTTTCAATTCCATCTACAGAAGCTGGTTTCCAGTAGCTGCATTTTGTTGAGGCTGTGGCATTCTAGAAGTCTGCAGAATTCATGGGTTATGCGATCATGAAGTAAGCATTTGTTTGCATTGATTTTTTTATTTTCACCATGCATATGCTCTTCTTATCCAAGTTTCTCAGTATCCCTTTTAGCTGCACAATGCAGTAACATTAATCGGTCCATTCCACTGCCATATGTTCTGTTGTGAATCTTCTACTGCAATTTCATTTGGACTTCCGTCAACATTTGTCATATTCAAGCCATTATCTTATTATCTGAAAGCCTTGAGTTTTGTTTAGTGTTCTTGTCATATTTGCAAGCTTGTTTCTCCCATTCCTCATGTGCAATGCCATAGACAAATTAAAAGCTTTTTGTTTCTAGAAAAAATGAAAGAATACTTTTAATTTCTCAATCAATCTCATGATGTAGGAAGCAAAAAAGAAAGCTGAGGAGGAAGAAAGTTTACACGCTCCTTGTTAGAAATCCAATTCACCACAAGGTTGTAAAATAAGGAATACCTTTTGCTGGTTATATATACATGTGCTTCAACTTTCTCATTTTTAAAATCTTGTGTGCTAGTTTCATAGTTGGAGTTTTAAGATCTTATGTGCTAGTTTGTTAGTTGGGACCGGAAATCAAGAGTATATAGAAGAGAGCAACTCCACATGAATCCTCTTCTTAAAAATAGAAATCTAGCCTAGCAATAACCAAAGTGGTGAAAGTGATGTCATGTCCTTTATCCAGATATGTTCTTTATAAAGAATGTTAGATATTCCTTCCTCAGCATGACTCCATATTGTGCGAGACTCCATACGAAGAACTCCAAGTCCATACCAACATTTTTTATAGCATAGAATGTGGATTATAGAATTTATTTTTCATTGCAAATATCTTGCCACATGACTAGATAAGAACATTATTTATAGCGTGGAATGTGGAATTATGACAAGTTGTTGATCCATGCAATCATCTTGGTATTTCGAACACAATAATAGCACTTCAAATTATGATGGCTCATATGTGGCAATATGCGTATAGCCGAGTTTTATGTGCCTTAGGATATGGTCCAACCACCATCCTTTTTGATGCAATAGAAGATCTTAAGAATGGTTATAGCACAAAATTTATGTTTTTATTATATGTCGATCTTTTTCTTAAAAAAATATGAATAATTTTTCCAAGGCCCCGAAGGGGCCAAAAAAATTTCATAACACAAACCATTAACCTTCACACTTATAATTAAATTTCCCTTAAAACCCTATTTGGTTTGGGTGCATATTCACGGGGGTGACGAGGGCCGAGAGCCCCTAAAATTATGTTTTACATGTACAAAATGAACACCATATAGTACATTACCTCAAATCTTATAGTATTTTGTAAATTTTCTTATACAGTATGGTAAATTTTGTATATGCATACCCCACAAACGAGGAACTTTATGTACGGTGTAGATCAAGGAATAAAGGGTGCATATGCCTATCCAACGGCGGCTCGATGCAGGAGGCACCCCTTAAGGTGAATATGCACCCAAACCAAAGGGGGTTTTCAGGGGGAATTTAATTATAAGTGTGAAGGTTAATGGTTTGTGTTAATAGTTACAGGCCACTAGTTGTACATGTTTTCTAGATTGCAAGCAATATTCACCTTAATATGTACAACGCATAAGACGAACAAGAATGCAAGAGGTCAATTGAATTTTGCGTGGTGACAATAAGAATAATATTTGATTCATCAACTGACATTTGAAAGTATAATATGTATTTGTATGTATAATGTCATACATCTTGAGTATTTTAGTAGACAACAATTAGTAGTCAATAAGCAGCAATAAAAAAAAAATAAGACACCAAAATGAAAGAACCAATCAATAGACAGTAGGTGAGAAGAAGACAAAAATGAGATCGCAGAACTGATAATGATTTCCCATTGCACTGCTTCAATCGTCGAAGGTGTCAATGCAGCTTCGATGTATAGAAACACAGCTCCTTGTCATTCCTCGGCCACATGTAGATAGACTTCATGTCTGCATTGCTTGACATCGAACATGCTATTGGAGCGACTACAAACTCCCTTGAAGAAGACCACAATGTCTCAAGAATGCCAAATGGGCTTAGCTTGAAGTTATCAGTACCTTCTCTTTCCTTCCTCAGTTCTATGAATTGAAACAACTCTAGTGGCCATCTCATGGTTGAAGACAATGGCAAGCTTATTCTTGAAGCATCCGCTCACCAACCTGAACTTCACTATCGATAAGAGAGTCATAGAAGAAATCCAGAAGATGCATAAAGAGATGGCGTGGATGATGACCATTTCCAAGCACAACTACCGGCACTGAACGCAACAACGCTCAACACTCTCACAGCCACAAAATACATAGATTACATATTAGCAGACCCACAACTGATGTTATCGGACATCCTCTGCCTACAGGAGACGAGAACGGACAATCCAACCATCTTCAAGACGACTAAGTACAAGTGCCTCCTCGTTACACTCTACGATGACAACGGACTTGAGCTCCTTCACCATCAACAAGTCATGGAGCCCTCAATCAAAGCCATCTTCGCCACGTCCCAAGACCGCACCAATAAGGGAACCGTCGTTCTGATGGCCAATATATACAGGTACCATGGAGGAAACATCCAGCAATTCCACAATACTGTCGAAGCTATTGCGAACATCGCAACATTGCCCACCACAAACGATATAAAAAATGCAATGAAAACCGCCAGGACCTTCCTCATGGGATATTTTAACATAGATATCCTGCGACAAAATAGCGTCATCGCCGACCTACAAGTTAAGGTCCCCATGCGCTCCTTGTCACTCCTCGACCACATATAGACAGTGTTCATGCCCGCATTGCGTGACATCGAACACTGCTACTGGAGCGACCACAGACTCCCTTGAATAAGACCACAATGTCTCAAGAATGCCAAATGGGATTAGCCTAATTAGTATGAAGTTATCAGTACTTTCTCTTTCCTTCCTCAGTTCTATGAATTGAAACAACGCCATTTTTATGTTAATTTATAAAGTCGGCCTAATGGTAAGGTCTTAGGTTTGGGTGACCCCTACCAAGGTTCAAAACCAGTAGCTACCATTGGGTGGGAGATGTGGCCAGGTGCAAGTCCCTCCAACCGTGCATATTCATTGAGAGAAAATAAGATAAGGAGCATGATACCACAAATTATAAAGCAATATATAGATGTCAAAATATTAGCCAAAATATAAGTGTAATGTTTGAAATTAGAGGAATGACAGAAATAAGAAAAAGAGCATGATGCCACAAACTATAAAGCATTATATAAATGACAAAATAAAAGGCAAAATATAAGTGTAATGTAATATTAGGCAGAAGATAAGCGTAATGTTTGATATTAGAAATGACAAAATAAAAAAACATGCAAACACAACCTTTGGACACCAAAAGGCAACCCTCTGTGCGCAGCGCCTTATTTTCTTTCATTGATAATGATATTTAACTGTCTTCCAAAAAAAGGGCCCTTCAATAAAAATAAAAATATGCCTCCGTGCGTAACACCTTATTTTCTTTAATTGATAATGATATTTATCTGTCTTCCAAAAAAATAAAGAGCCCTTCAATAAAAATAAAAATAATAGAAATTGCTACAATAGAAGTCTATGTATTGAAATATAAAAATCTTAGGGTTTCTCAACTTTTCCATTATATGAGCAATGGAACTAACATTCATTTTGACATAAGCCATGTTTCTTTCACATATCCCCATGTGTTCCTTTGACATATGCCATGTTAACGTTCCATTCCTTTGAAAATAAGTTGAAGGAGTGGCGGAGCGCCGAGAGTTCGGTGCATTTATTGGCTCCCCATTTGGACTTGGATTCCAGGGGGGTATTTGACTCGTGGAATAGGGGGTATTAGACTCGTGGTTTTGGCATGCACACTTATTCCACAAGTCGAATACCCCCAAAGTTAAAACTTATTCCACAAGTCGAATAATGTTAAAAGGTGGACTCGAACTCGCACAAGAAAATTGAAAACCAAATAAACTAACCATCTGCGCCACGCAACATTACTACAATAAAATTGATTCTCATATTGTAATAAATATAATAATTATGCACGGCATTCAGCTCGCCATTTTTGGGAATCCAAACCCCTTTCGGGAGCCAATATTTCACTCGCCGAGAGTTGCCCCCACCATACATTAAGTAATACTCTTCTATCTTCCAACCTAGATGTAAATTATATGTAGAATAGTGTTTTCAAAAAAGTAAATGTTAAAAAAAAGGAGCTTTTCCACGAAGGCGTGGTCAATAAAGTACTGCAAAAAAGGGGATGTTTTTCTAGTCATGCATTTAAACAATGAAAGGATTCTCTTTGACCATTAACACATATATTGGTTTCCGATCCATTGATAGAATGTTTTGTTTTTATCTATTTATATTCATCACATCCTCTTATTATATAGATGAAAATGAAGATCCCACTTGATGAGCACTAGATACTTGGGCACATTGGGGGCGAGGGGGTGGAGCCTTCGAGCAGGATCTTGGGGCTCCTATAGTGTGCAAGGCTTATAGTCATTCACTGTGTGTGGGCCGGGTATAGGTCCGACATCTCCTAGGTCGCAGAGCCAGTCCCCAAAGAACAGTCTGGGCTCGGAAGGTGCAGCGAGCTGACCTATGGATTTTGGGGGGTTAAGCCAGGTATGGATGCGTGCGCATGGTGGTGCCACGATCCTCCAGCACACCCATGGAACCATTGTGCGCCTCCTTGCTGACCTGCCTCATCGGACCGTGGATATGTAACCCCGAGTAGTCTCATAGGGTGAATCCATGAGATTGTGTCTCTCGAAGGCTACAATCATGCCATAGCATGTCTCAGCCTATCTGCAAAGTGTGCACAGAAGGGGCAGATGGAGTGGACTGCCCTAGCCATTGTTCTATGCCAGCCAACGGCATTGTCATGATTCCCTCTGTTGTTATCCGGGGACCCTGACCATCAGTTGACTCCCTTGGAGCCTGAGCCCAGGGTAGAACCCTCATTTATGATGCATTTCATATGTTATATTGGTATTATATTGATATTGCCTTGATGATGGCTGGGCCACCCTTCGAGGTGGTATATTATTATGTATATTGTTGCTAGGTGCTAACATGTATGTACGCTTCCGCTATATAGGATTCACATAGAAGGCGTGGGTCGAATGACACCTCAGTGTCCTTGACTCGGACTTGCCCATCACAAGTGGTGCGAGTCGATTGAAGAACTTTTCGTGGTGATGGAGTCACCATGGGAGGGAATTTCTCATATTTATATCGATGGGTGCATCGTATAGGTTCGGGAAGCATCACATTACGATGGGAGCACTATATAGGTTCAGGGAGCGTCACATTAATCTTCATAAATGATGAGTTCCAATGCATGCCAGCTCCACAAGTTTCTGAATAAGATGAGATAGCATAACAATTTGAGCCTACTAGTGGAAATTCGCGCTCTGAGGCCTCTGTAAGAACAACACCGGCTACCATAATCGATGGGCACCCCACATACGACCGCACAAACAATGGCAAAGGAAGAAGAAATTGAGACAACCCACACATTGCTAACATTCTAATCGTGGCAAGGATAGTCCATAGATCATAGACAGCATAGCCGGCCAACTATGCTTCAACACCAGAGGCATTCACATGCACAAAATGGCCTATACGATCGTTTCACAATTGAAGACAATAGCGGGCCTATTCCCGAAGCACCCTCTCACTAACTGAAAGTTCACTATCGATAAGAGAGTCATAGGAAAAATACAGAGAATGCATAGAGAGATGGCATGGATGCTGACTATCCCCAACTTCACAGATGCACAACTACTGACACTGATCACCTACCGGAGACAAGAACGGACGATCAAACCATCTTCAAGACGACTACGTACAAGTGTCTGCTCACCACACTCTATGATGACAACGGGCTCGAGCTCCTCCACCAACAAGTCACTGAGTCCTCAGTCAAAGCCGTCCTCGCCACGTCCCGAGACCACACCATGGGAACCATCGTTCTGACGGCCAATATATACAGGCACCATGGGTCAAAGCTATTGCGAACATCGCAACATTGCCCACCACAACCGACATCAACAATGCAATGAAAACAAACAACATTCCTCATATGAGCTTTTAACATAGATGCTCTGCAACAAAACAACATCGTCGCGGACCTCCATGTCGCCATGCCCGGCCTTGCAAGTCAAGGTCCCCACGCCCAACTACAACAAGGATCACGTGCAGAAAAATCTTCCGAATGTTTTTTTAGATGTTATTCTCGCTATACTGAAGCCAGAGGAAGCAAAGAAACTGAAGGAAAAGAGGAACATCGTGCAAGTTGTCACAAGATCAGATATACTTGTACGGAGACAGGTGTTAGAAAATGCGACAATGGTTTTTATTGACATGTGCAGCTTTAACATTGTCTAGGATGTTAAGAAATATACCGATCTATTCGGCAGGATTGCAGGCATGACAACTGCAAAGATGTATCATATCATCATGTTTCTGAGATTTGTCCAATTGCCAAATTGCTTGTACAACCTAAGTCAGGTTTAGGGGAGTTCTCACGTATCCTTGGGGGCTTACGAGGAATAGAGCTGGGTTATCAAATAAATGATTAAGGATTTCTAGTATTATGTCAGCCATACTTCTATCAATAGAAGTGAGGCGCGTATTTTGCCTGTGCAGCCCAAGTTGGAGCTACATCTAACTATGTCGACCAATGCACCTAAAGGCACACCTCTGCCAAAATGTCCGATTACAGGTAACGAGGAGGTGGACATGAAAATAAAAAAACGATATCAGAAATACTTCACACGTAAGCCCAAGTACATTTGGGCAGCTATGGAAGGGGACTTTGTTCTTAAAAGCCAAGCAAAAGCATCGTACATATACACCATGGTTAAAGAGTTGGTCTCCGATGATGGTTGTGTTCGTGATTTCTTCTCAACCGGGACAACTTCTAGGGTGGCTCTGATGCAAGGGAAACATAGTTCTGCCTTTGAGTATGACGACAAGGTGTGCAGGTTTTTAAGATCTTTTTCGAGACATTGGAAAAATGGCAAGGCCTACGCATGTAACATGTCTATAAGACATCCAAACCAAGACGTTATTAATTATAAAAAATCATCTAATGCATCATCAAACAATAATGCATTAACCCCCCCCCCAAGTAATCAAAGAATTCAACAAGTGTACTAGCCTGCAGACCATGCTTAAAGCATAGATCAACATACATTGGATAGTGAAACGACACATGTGCCTTGTCCTCAAGGGTCCCACAACTGCACACCCTGGACGATCTAACTTCATGCAGAATATCACTCCATCTGCCTAGTTCGACCCCAAGCCTGTGTGAACTGAGTCTCATCCTACATTAGTCTGTCGATATTTAACAAGAATATTTTCTTGCAAGCCTCTTGCAGCATGGGATTGATATGGTTCCTATAAAACTCCTTAACGACACCATCTCTCTGACTCACACGGGTAACATTTTCCATAACCCAAAGTCGTATATTATCCTTGCGATTTTTCAAGTCTTGCATAGCATCCCCCATCTCGCTAGCCACTTTTCTATGTTCGTAAACCACCCTTTGGCCCGCCTCTCCTCCAATGCCAACCTTGGCAAGCTATCATTTGGCATGACATAGAGCACCTTATGCACATAATAAAGAATCTTTCAAAGTGCTTCTACTTCCAGGAAAAACATTCCACACTCCACTAGCAACATAGCATATGGCATTTGCATTTTGGTTCCAAGTTCAGCTCGAAGAAATCTTTTCTGTATCTTTTCAATTTTCTTCCATCTATAAGGCCAAACCTGGCCCACAGACCTCAGATCCATATAGTACATCGATTGGACTAAGGAAATGTACAATTGCTTCTTCATGAAATCCCATATATCGCCTTCCTACACCTACACTTTGATAGCATATAAGGCATTAAGCCCCTATCGCCATTAGACCAACTTAACTTGCACAACAAACTACGCAACACAAATCCTTGTCTAAAAGCATAGCTATCAACAGCACTTCCACGCCTACAACATATTACCTTGTAACCTTTTTTTTTTTTTTTTTGTAAGGCAAGGAGAGACTATGAAGGTGTCATTTTTATATTATCAGAATAAAAGAGTACATGCATCAACAATATGGGAAGTTACTACAGGAGCATACCTCAACATCTTCGCTTCCCATAAGCTATGCTTATTCAAAACTCCTTTAAGAGTTAAGTTGGAAATATTTTAGCAAATCAGATAGCCCTCTTATGGCTTGATAAAATTAAGCACAAAAGCTTTCACAAATAAAAAAAAATATACGGATAAAGGGACATGTTTTTGTAGAAAAGCCTGCCACACTATTCCACTGAGCTGCCATAACGCCAACGCCCTCTAAGATACGATCCGACTATAGACACCAAAAGGGATCTTTGATGCAATCTTTGCATTGTTGGGAAAATCTGGTCATCCTAAAGTTGGCTAGGCTTAGAACAAGCCCCGGTAGCCAAACTCCTCTCTCAAAAAGGATTGCATAATATATCTCCGCATTTGGATGTCCCTAGCTCGGCATTATCATCTCAATCCATTCCTGTAAATCCAATCTGTCAAAGAACTGCCTGAATAAAACTTGAGGCGCCCAGAGAATTTCCAAGATTGCAAAACTGACATGGAGTCTTTAGCCATGAAGCCCATCATCCCTAGATAGACTTACATAAAAATATTCTCCAACAGTACCGCTTTCTTAGAAAATTTCTTTCTTACTCAAGATTGCAGTTCATGCAACCTCCCTGACAAAGGATCTACTGTATATAGAATTACGAAATCTAGAGGGATAATATACCATGTTCTCTTGATCTCTGGATACAATCTCGAATCTCTTTGCCGGTAAAAAGTGTGAAAGATAAAGGAAGAACCCACGATGCCGGACCTGCTCCAAAAATAAATATACGAAAAGACTCAAAGAAGATTATGCCTAAACACGCCTCCGTACGAGCCAGATCAAGACAAAGCTCTTGAAATGCAAAAGCGGGTTACGCGACATAATCGGACCTTTGAAAAAACCGCATCATCTTCAACCAGGTGTGCCAAAGCATCATAAGGATCTCCGCCTAGCTCGGATAAACAAGAAGGATCGCTCTCCCACCGATGGCGGTCTTGATTTGGAGAGGCGGAAGAAGCCTAACCGCCCTTATTCGCACCACCTACCTTGTGTGGCGTTCGGCATAATATACGCCCCAATACGTATATTATCGCCCGTCCTGCGTACATCTCAAAGTGACATGTACTTGAGAAGTAGGACAACGTTGCACCTAGGAGCTAAAGGTTGCACCTAGGGGCAACCTTGGATGTTGGGTATGTAATTAAACATACACAACAAAAGGTTCCTTGTTCATCCATTTCCAAATGGCTTAAAAGCCATTTGCCCATGTGGATGCCCTAACCTAGATAGAGTCTATATAAGGGCTAAAACCCTAGACCCTAGCTCTCCTTTCACTTTGCCAATTAGGGTTTTCTAGAGCTTCCTTTCCTCTTTAAGCATTCGGGGCTTTCCGGGCCAATTCGACCAAGGTAAGGTTCAAAATCGCATTGCCGGGGCTCAGAAAAGTCGGATTTGCACAACAGTTCTTTGAGTAGCTTGTTTGTCTTCGCAAGATCAGGAGCATGGACGCCTTCCGAGGATCGTGGGAGCAAGCCAAGGCAGGTATCTAGTTGTTTTGTTGTGCAAAACCGTCTTTAGGGCGTGGCAATATGTCGGTTTAGTATGTTAGATCATCTCTGGAAGCCTTGTAGATCCTAGATGCGAGACTCCTAACGAATGAACCTAACATTGGATGTTAAGTAGATAGATTGATATGATTCTCTATCTACGTTACGTGATATTGCATGTATTTCACTCTGTGATCTCCTTGTTGTGGGAAGGGGGGTAGAGACCTAAAAGGTCGTGTAGAAGATGCTCCTAGCATAGCACCTTAGTTCCCACATATTGCGGCCCGTGCGAGGGCCCACACCCGTCAGGTGAAGGGGCAAGGCAGAGTTGATAAGGGGAACTTGTCTCATGTGGTTGTGACCCCTCTGGTAGTAAAAAGCCTATCTCGGGGGTCTTTCTTTGGCTAGGCAATGGCTTGTCCGCTGCGTGTGGGCAAGGTATGAGCTCGACACTTCGTGGGGGTGGTGGATATGACCTTCCGGTGAGTTCAAGTGAATAAGGCTGGTGTCCCTCTAGCCCGCTGCGATGAGCATGGATACCTCTGGAGGAGGAGAGGCTCTCTTCTTCCTGCCTCATGGGGTTGGGAGATGCAACCCGGCGGTGGTAGCCCCTCGGCTATTCACGGCGGGGGGCTTCTGCCAAGTCCCAACACTTTTCGGCCTACTCGCAAAGTGTGTGCAGGAGGGGCGGATGGAGTGGACTACCCTAAGCCATGTTCTATGCCAGCCAAATCCATTGCCATGAATTGCTGCGCAATGAACTCTGGAGGCCTAGCCGTCGGTCATCCCCTTGAGTCTCGAGCCCAGGTAGGATCTTTCCTTTGTATTATTGTTATGAAGGTATTGGCGACTACGTGATGTTGCTATTGTTATGGTGATTGTGTTGTATATTATTAGTTGTGCTCACGTTTGTTTGTTACGCTTCCGCAGATAGGTCGATCCGATGGAAGACGGATGAATGACACATCCACTCTTCCCTTGCTGGCTCTGCCCCCATGGGAGTGGAGTCAGGTGGATGGCCCCTGTCAGGCAGCTGCCAGGGGGAATGCTCCTCCTCCGAATACGATGCGGGCATCATTATAAGGAATAGGGACGTCCACGGTGGTGTCGTGAGCATGATCTTGGCATCCAAGATCGAGCACTGGCCATTTTTCCCTTAGGACTAACAGTAGATTCGAGTCTTGGGGTATAGCCACCCAAGCAAGAGCTCGAACAATTGGGAAAATTTCCAATTTTTGGGTAGATTTTAGCTCCATGATAGGTTGCTAGTGAAGTGTAGCATCTTTCCCAACCTAAATTGTCAAACTTGATCGACCCCTCACAGAGTGCGCCCAGCACCATTCGGTTCGCAAACCGATTCCACCCAGGCGCACTGTGTGAGTGGTTGACCTCGGTTGACCTAATTAGTTGTTCCAATTAATTAAACTAATGGTGTAATTTGGCTTAATTCCTTAGTTCTAGACAGGTTTGTATTTTATAACATTAAGAAACTCCCTGTAAATTATAAAGTAGCCTCAAAAACAGTCGACCCCTCACGAGTGCTTGGACTCTTTCGGTTGGTAATCCAACTGCCCAGCGCCTTTGTGTGAGTGGTGGGTGTTTTAGAATATGGTGAACCCAAATGAATGCCTCGTACCTTCGCTAATGCCCTAGTTTGTTTTTCCCCATATGAATTGCAGGTCCCAACCCTAAATTCCACCTCCCTATAAATAGAAAATTAGGGTTTCCATTTTACCCCCACCTTTCAGGGAGAACGGCCGCCCAAGAAGGCGATCTTGAGCGCCAAAGCTCAAACCCGATAAACAAAAAAGCATGGCATGACGAAAAGGATCGCCTGCAAGGTTATGCCACCCGCTATGTGAGCGCTCAGAGCGAGCCGTCCACTGTAAGGCCGACGGGAGGCAAGTGCACATCGGGGAAGAGGAGGCACCGGTTGAACCACCTAACCCTAACCCCCTCAAGAGCAGAAAGACGTGCATCGAGCACCTTGACTGAGGCGGACGCTGCAGCTGAATCAGGTGAGGAGCCGCCGAGGGAGATCTTCGGGATAATGAGGAACCAGATTTAAATCAAGAAGAAGAAGAGGAAAGGGAAGAAGGCGAGCCGAGGAAATCCAAGGTGAGCGGCTGGAAGGAAAAGGGAAGAACGTAAGAAAGAGGAGGGAGGAGAAGGAATGTAAGAGGGAAGAAAGGAGGAAGCGCAAAGAGGAGCGGGAGAAGGTGAGAGCGAGAAAGGTAAGGACCCAAGTGCCGGGCGAGAAGCCTAAGAAGAAGAAGACACCGTCACGGAGTGACCATCTGAGGCCGGATCCCGAGAAGCCCCCATCGCCGATCGACTCCTCAACACGAGGAGGCGGGAGGACGACGAACCGGAGAGACTTCGGCCCTTCAAACCTAATACCAGGAGGATGAAGACCACTGTGGCTAATGCACCGCCCTATCCTAAATGGCGTGGCGCGAAGCACCCAAGCGGCGGACTAAGAAACCAAGGCGCAGAGGGAGTCCTATGGCACCGCGGCTGACTTGAAAGTACAGGGAAGGAGCTAAAGGAGTATACCGCGACATGAAAAATGCACCAAGAATACTCCAAATACTCACGAAAAGAACACAGAGTGAAGACCATTGAGGAGGTCGGCCAATGAAGAAGAACTGCGTTAGGCCACCGAACAACTAACCCCTCTCAAGAAGTCGATGAAAAGGCCTACGACTCAAAATTCAAGGGAGGGCGGCCCAAGAAATCAAGCACTTCCGAAGAGCTATGGCTTCCTCATTCCCGCGCGGGGATAGGTTCAATCGTTGTGCGTTTTATACGAATCATTATGAATTGTATGATCTGGCACATATTTGCCGTGATAAAACGTAAAATACGGCAAAACAAAATTCTATTGTTTAAGATTTTCGCCAGACGCGAAAACAACGAAAGCAGTCTGTGAATTTTTTCCGACGCTAAAATGTTGAAAACCCGCGACGCCGAACGCAAAATTTTTTTTTTCAGTCGCAGCGAAACCTTCTCAGATCGCAGACGCGAAAAGTATTTTCGCGACGCCGATATGTAAGAATTCAAGACTGTGAAATTCAAAAAAAAATTTTTTTTTTTTTTTTTTACGGATTTAATTTTTTTTTTTTTTTTTTTTTTTGAATTTTGCGTACGCGAAAATAACGTGAAAGCGTACGCGAAAATTTTTTTCGCACGCAAAGATGAAAAGGTTTCCGCTGGCTTTTTTTTTTTTTTTTTTTTGCGACGCGGTTTTTCAAGTTTGCCAGACGCGAAAAATTTCACAGACGCAACGCGAAGCTTTCGCCAAGACGCGAAATTTTCCGGTTGCGAGGTTTTAATGCGTTAAATCATTATTTTATTAAAAAATCATTTTTTTGACTTTATCGTCGAGAATTTTAATTTTATGCGATAGAACCTATCTATGTTCCCGAGCCCCCTTTGCCGTCCTAGCGAGGGAGATTTTGCGGGGAGTTGACCCATCCAAAGCGGGTCGCGGACGACATGTTGCTCGTGAACTGCAGAGGCGTCGGGCGACACATCGTACATTACCCGAAGACTTCACATTGCGTGTGCTCAACACGCTAAGAGAGTGACTTGTATGCCCAAAGATATTAGACTAGCTCAGTTTATTAAGAAGGAGGGCCCCTGAACTATTGTAAATGACCTTTTCTTTGGTATAAGTCTATAGTTTTGATAAATAAATAAGTCAAATCGAGTTTAAATAGGGTGTATTGCCGAATTCTACATTTAGAAATAGCAAAGTTCGGAACAAACCGGGCATTTTGATCCCACCCTCACGCAGCGCACCAACCCATTCGGTTTGCAAACCGATCCCACCCTGGCCTTTGTGTGAGTGGTTGAGCATGGTTTGGTGCCAAATCTTGCCTAAATGCGTGAAAGTAGGTATACTATTTGACCTAACTCATCCCAGTTAGTAGGAATTGACCCCTAATCCGTCCAAATTGGCCAACGCTGAGTCAAATGGAGCTCCACCCCTCACAGAGTGCGCCCAGACCCATTTGGTTTGGAATCCGATTCCACCCTGGCGCACTGTGTGAGTGGTCGAACCCCAAACTCCACCACAACTTGCCCAAATAAGGCGAGTAAAGGCTCAATCCTATCTATCTCGATGAGATATCGGGATTATGTCTTTAGTTCTCTAGTTTAGCATCATTAGTGACCTAAGCGGCAGACCCACCCCTCCTGATGCGCCCTAACCGGTTCGGTTTGCAAACCCGATCCCACCCAGCGCCTTTGCAGAGTGGTCTCGTCGAATTGATCCAAGTTGTCCTTAGGCGAACCAAAATCATTGCTTTAGGGACCCTTAGGAGCATTTCCAAGCTCGGTTAGCCTATAAATCATACCTCTAGACCCGAGAAAGTCGGAGAATTGTAAACCTAAAATTTTCCCAAAATTAGGGTTTTGCCTATAAAGGGAACCCAAGTGTCATTTGCACCTTCCAACCTCGCTCTCTACGCTCCAAGCCGATTTCCCACGATCCTTAGGGCTTACGCATCATCTGTCATCCCGGCTCCTCGGTGCTCATGGCCACTTCTTCATTCAAGCGATGGTATAGCGCCCCACGGCTCATGTGGTGACATCGACATCTGTCTTCAGTGTCTTCCAAGGGAACTTGACATTGAGGCCACCATCAACGCCACTCCCTTCTACCGAACATCATAATGCGAGTTCCATGCCAAGATAGGACCCTTTTTGGTAGAACTCCCACCTTGTGTAGGGTATTTTGCACCTAACAACGCCCTCAAGTCAGCCACCGCAAGATATCCCAAATGTAGATAAGTACTTAGAGAATAAAAGCAGTCCGCCTTCCCAACTACATGTCCATCTCGCGTCAATAGGAGGAGGTACTTCTCCTATCAAAGAATTGTAGCCATCTTTCTATCTCTTGGGGGTCAAACCCGGATAGGGGAACCCTCAGTGCACCTTTAGAAGTTGAACCCATAGCCATGGCGCAGCAGAGAGAGGAGGAGCAGATCGACTTCGTGCACGAGCAAGAAGAAGAGGAGGAGGATGAATCTGAATCAGACCGGAAGACACGGATCTAGAGCAGAGAGGCAAAGAAGTTTTTAGCGGGCCAGATCCAAAACCCAAGAGGGATGCGAGCAACAAGAAGAGCCCCACCACTTTCAGGCGAGGGGCATTACAAGCAGCGCCGGTGTTCATAGCAAAGAGGCATATCTAACCCTTCGACATCAAGAATCTTCCACCGGTGCTGTGACAGAGGCCTTAGGGTGGATGAGATTTTACACCTTCTACGACAAAGAAAGCGGATCTCGGCGACTTCATCGTCCGAAGCTCGGGACTTCCTATCGGCATAAGAGAAGCCGGGACCTTCCGCCCGTGAGACATCATCGAGATATAGAAGCTTATGGGCATCGAACCGGATGATGGCGAAAGGGAATTACCCTCGGAGGAGGAGTTCATGGCAATTCGGGGAACAAATGGGCATCAAAGGCAAGTCTACATCAAAGATTATTGCAAGGCTCGCCAACACCCATCCTGCGGCGGCATGGAGGCATTATCAACCTAAGGAGGCTGGTGCACCAAGACTTGAGAGCTAGAGGAGATACGGTGGATGACTTGGGGGAAGGCACGGGGGCAACTTCCTCGTCTGCCAAGAAGCGAGGGCATGATAAAGCGCTTCGGATATTACCCGTTCTTCGGGCCGGGCCGGAAGAATAGCGGTTATTCACCGCCAATTTAGCCCAAGAGGTGAAGAAGGGGTCTTTATGCTTATCGCCCTCTCGGGGTTTGGACACCATGCACGCGATTACCTCCAAACGCCGACCATGTTGTCACGATCAAAGAGCGATTGCATTGACCATCTTCGACTTTGCAATCCCTTATAGGCGGCGAGGCGATTAAAAGAATAAATTTGCATATACATCGGATAGGAGAATTCAAGACATGGAGGCGATTACTCAAGGAGGAACGTCAACAAATATCCTCGGGAACTTAAGGGATCATTAGGTGCGGCCCAAGTGAAGAAATTTTTGGAGGACCACCACGACTACCTCAAGAAGTTTGAAGAGTAAAAGTTTATTAAATTGCATGTAAAAGATTTAGTATATATATATGAATATAATATATATCTCTTTTTGTATATAATTGCTCCCTCAAATTGTATAAACAAGTAAAACAACGTAACACACAAAACAAGAACTAATGATCGAGAATGTACTCTAATGTGCATGCGGCTAAGAGTACCTAGAAACCTTGATGAACACAGCGAGAACAAGAACGTACCCTACCAAGGCGCTTCCAGCCCGAGGAATTTCTTGCCAGACCAAGCTGAATAACAGGAGGAGGAGCTATCCCAAATCAGATCGACATCCACGACATAAGGGCATTGCTAGCAGGGGGCAGCACAATAGGAGGACAGACGAGAATGTGCCCCTTGGGAAACGCCGGTGGCTTCAAAGGCAACGCTAAGGAAGAGAAGCGGAAGGACAAGATCTCCTAGCTCTCGGGATCCTCAAGCTCCCGGCTTCGGATCTGAGACCGGCATCGGAAGAGCGGGGAAGAAGAGGCACGAGGTCCCCGGCCGAGGATCCCAACCGTGAGGGGCCGTGATGTATCACAGACCGATTACTAGAAGAAAGTTGACTCCGCCTTAGTAATGTGTGGAAAGCCAGTAGTTAGAGGTTTTGGAGAAAACAGATCGGAATGGAAGCAGAGGCGTGGCTGGATGAGATGAGTGAGTATGGCAACGCTTATGGCATGAAAGATAAAGACAAAGGCGAGGGGTAGCACGTTTGGCAAACCTCAAGGGGTGCGACGAATTTGGTGGAAGGGGTATGCCAAAGCACATGGGCTGGCGAGGACGGTTGCAAGTTCGAGAAAGTTCGCCAAGGCATTCAAACATCATTATGTACCAAGAGAACATAAGTGCAACATGATGCAGCAGTTCTATAGACTGCAACAAGGCAACAAATCAGTCCAAAAATACACGGAGGAATTCATGAGACTAAGGCTTTATGTGCCAAAGTTGAGTGAAAAGCATGCGGTGGTGTTACACGGCAAAAATTTTTCCTTAGAAAAAATCCCTGCCCGCGTGTTGACGCCGACTAGCTACCACCCACACCTTGGATCCCAGATCCCCCGCGCTAGTCTTATCGGCTTGTTGCTACGAGATTGCTCCCACAAGCCCGGATCCCTGTAGAGAATCCCCCAGAGTCAGCTTCTACCAGATGCTTCACTCTGATCGACCTTGGACAGTATCACACTGCTCCGTGATCATTCACACAGCCCCTGGCTGCAATCCGACCTTATGGGTCCAGTGTTGGTCTCGGCTCCTGGCAGAATCACACTACCCTGAGCCACACTATCAAACTCGAATTCTGGATTCGAACTCCAGGCCCAGCTCTCAAGAGCAATCCGGATTCTTTCAAAGAATCCCCTCGGATTGACTCCAACTGGTTTCTCACCCAGATCAATCCTTAACAGTGTCAAACTGTCTTAGGATCACCAACACACAGCCTTTGGCTGCAATTTCGATCCTATGGGTTAATCCCTTGGATCAGACAAGTATCAATCATATCAGAATCGGCTTTATCAAGCCTTATGATCCGATCCCAATTCATTCATGGGCAGTATTAATCTGTCTTAGGCTTCTTACCACAGCCCCGGGCTGCAAATCCGACCCTCTGGGTCTGGCTAGATCCGGTTCTTGGCAGAATCAAACTGCCTTAGGAACACAATATCAATTTCGGAATCCAATTCCAAGCTTAGGGCTTAACTCTTGAATCAATTCTCTAAGCATTCTATCAGAAATCGGCTTCAATATTTCTGCTCCCGATTTCCTCCCCTGCTCAAATCCGACTCCCAGGCTTTATAGAACTCTTTCTGGAGTTCACTATCAGCTCTGGCAGCCCAAAACCGGCCAGATCAGGCCCTTACATGATCTAATTTCATGCACTGGAGCTAACCCATCGATCTGGCAAGCCGGATCTTCATGCACGAACCTGTTTTCTGATTTCATATCAGACTAAGAGGCCCACCCAACCGGTTAACGCCACGTGGACCTTTTTAATAACATTAAAAACCTTAGCTAACATTACCTTCTTATATTTTAATAACATTAACCCCCTAGGGCCTATACAACCTACATTAACATTAATGTCTAATGTTAATCATGCAGGCCTATAGATCCTCTGCCCCGGCAATCCCTGCTAGCTCTTGCCGCACTAATATTAATAATATTAGCGCCCCCTAGCGGACCATTACCCGCCGCTAGCCATTAATATTATTTACCCCGCATCCCGTCACCGTAGACTGATTACAGTCAACACGGCCCATTAGATCACAACTGCCCGGCAATTGCGACCAACAATACCCCCGTGCTCATGGACGTCCGTCAAGGGCCCGATTCCGGCTATGCCCTTGGGAGCACCTGTAACATTCCTCCCCCTCCTTTTGGACCTTGCCCTCAAGGTTGATCCCTTAGATGAGGGAGGCTGGCGCACAAATTCCTTCGTCTCCCGGTGGCATCCCTCGAGGCCGGTCTGCATCGAACCCGGCAGATGTTCTACCACATCCCTATTGTGCAGCTGCCGAACTCTTTTATCTAAAAGACGTTACGGCGTTCTGAGAGGAGTTTAAGGCGATCGGTATACCTTGCCGAACTAACCACTTTTAGCGGTATCGGTATAACCCTCTTGGTGACTTACATGTAAACGGGATGGATCCCTACTTCACAGTAGTAAGTTCAACTTCGTCTCATTTGTTTCCCCGATCCTTTTAGCACCCTAAAAGATCCAGCATACCGCGGAGTAAGTTTAGGCACCCGATGCTTAATGCCGAAAGATAAACGACCCATAAGTAAACGTGATCAGCTTTCGCATAAGAGACATCTCGTCTATGCTGATTAGCAGACGCTCATGCCCTATATTGAGCTTTTCGCAATGCTTGCTTGCACTGTCGCAGGATTGCATCATGCAGCATGTATACTGCAACTTCGGTTCTAAGGTACTTAGGCATACCAGAATAAGCCTTGGGTTTGGCCCATCATAGCCACAAAGAGAGTCATCCGAATCCCCTTGCGACGACTATTATTATAAGCGAACTCTAGGTAGGGTAAATACTCGTCCTATCTAGACTGCTTCTCGTGGACAAAACTTCGCAACATGTCCTCCAGGATCATGTTTATACGCTCAGTTTGCCCACACGTATAATCGGATCCTCAATTCTTTCATAAGATCCCTCCAGAAGTGAGCCGCGAACTTAATGTCTCGATCACTTACAATGGACAAGGGAATATGCACTGCTACGTCATGCCCCGTAGCCTCCCTTTTCAATGCTATAAACTTAGCATACTTGGGTAACCGATCCACTATTACCAAAATCTGAGTATGTTACCTAGCAATTCTAGGTAATGCGACTATAAAGTCCATACTCACGCTTACCCAGCGTTCATTTGGTATAGGGAGAGGTTGTAACCATCCCAAAGTTTTCCCATGATCCGCCTTCACCGCTTGACACCCCAAGCAGTGACTTACCAAGTCCTTGACTTGTTCTTACAACTTTGACGAGTCGTAGAACCTTTTTCCCAACTCATACGTCTTCCATTCACCTCCATGCCCAGCTGTGGAGTATCATGGTGCTCACGTAGAATTGATTCCCTAAGGTCCTTACTCGAAGGAACATAGATCCTTCCCTTATACAAATGCAAACCCTCTTGCTCAGTCCACAGCTCCCCGAGCTTGACCATCGCCAGATCTTACTGATCCTCAGGATATGCATTCTCGATCCCTTGTATAAGATCACTTGCCAAAGTCATCAAGCTATTTATATGCTTAACTCTTGGTAATATATCGGCAACTATTTTTGCCCGGCATATGCTTAATGGAAAAATGGAACTCATGGAGGAATTCTAGCCACCTAGCCTGTCTCTGGCTAATTTCGGCTCGACTTTGCAAGAATCCCAGGTTTATGGTCAGTATCGACGATAAACTTGCGCGGTTCTTGGCTCGTCCCACTACGTAAGTAGTGCCTCCACGACCTTAACGCATGTACAATGCTAGCAACTCTTGCTCACAAGTTGCATAATACTCTTTCCGCAGGACTTAGTTTTCGACTTTTACAAGCCACTACATGACCCTGCTGCATTAGTACTGCCCGTAACGCTTGGCCACAAGCGTCAGTATTGACCTCAAATGTCTAATTCAATTCCGGCACTCTAGCACAGGACTGCTCACTAGCAAATCCTTAACGCGCTGAACCGCCTCTTGCTGCTCTCTCCCCCTCACAAAATCGTGATCTTTTCCCAAAGATCGGTGAGAGGAACAACAACTCTTAGAGAATCTAGGTACAAATTTATGGTGCGTGGGTCATCGAGAAAAACTCGTAACTTTGTCACATTTTCCAGCGGGATCCATTGCTCTACTACTTGTACCTTAATGGGATCTGGTGATATTAATCATGGAGGTCGATTTTGTTAAACCATTTAGTACCCCCAAGAAAATTCAAAATATCATCAACCCGAGTAATCTATGCACATCCGCATAGTATCGTCCGTTTTCTTAATAATGAAAACAAGGCTCGCAAAAGGTATTTTACTTGGTCGTACAAAACCTTTGCTTACAATTGCCAACCATGTCATTATCCGGCATGGTATCCATCAAGGAAGAACTATATTCTTAGATGCAATTCCCCATTGCATTGTTTTCTAAACTCAAACTTATAAAAGTCCTAAGAATATATAATGCAAGTGCTCTTAAATTGCCTGAGGCACTTGCATGGCTTAAACCATGACTTGGAATTATTCCTTGATGTCGACTAATTTCTAGTCATTGGGAGTATGCCCTACCTTTACCTCGAAAAGTTGAACATGCAACTTTCCCATTAGATGGTATTATCCCGTTCCCCATAAGAATTTGGTCCACTAAGTCGACCCCGTCGCTTAGCCAAAATTCCTATGTTTGTAATCCTTTTTCATACGACCTTAACTAGGTGCGTACTAGGATTAATTTTAAGATGTTAAGATATTCCAATATCTTCTCATCTTGTCAGTTTTATACATTACCACAACATACTTACCCAAATTATAATTGCATCTACTGCATTATAACCTAAGAATTGAAATATGTATAAAAACATACCTTAGTATAGTTCCTTGAACTAATTTTGATACTTACATCCAACAGTTTTCCAACTGTCCATTACTTGTACCTACAAGTAATAAAAAAAAAATCTTAAAAAAAAATCAAATTTTGCTATTCACTTTTCGAGAACATTACTATAGTTCCCCATCAAGCCCTTAAGGAATCTTGATTAAATATTAGGACAAATCCATACATCATGTCCTCTTTTCCCACAACCTAGACAAGGTTTATCCATATTAACCCCGTTAATACCGTCCTGTCTTGGTTGAGAACTACTCGAACAACCCGGTTGTTCTTAGTCTTTACACTAGACCTTACGCTTGGTTATTTGCATATGCAAGCATAAAATACTGCTGTATCCAAATCCTTCGGATGCAGCCTTTTAAGCTTCATTTTAAGTGCAGTATCATTTATGCCCCGCATAAAATAAAAAACCTGACTTTCATCATCCAGAGGCTGAACAATTGCAAGCAGCTTCCGAAGCTCCTGCTCATAGGTTCTCAATTCCCCATTTTGTTGCAAACTATGCAACTGACGATAAGCCAGAAGTTCATTCAAGCAGTCAAAATTTCCCTGGGAAGGGACTTGCGAAGAAATACCCTTGGTATCTTCTTCGATTACTTCAACAATTAATCCACATTGCTTAGTAACTAACTTATTGACCGTGTTCAATGGGCGCCATCTTCCCTTGAAGACATGCTAGGTTTTTAGCCAGACTCTGAATCTGAAACACTCTCCGGTTCCGCTTCTCCACTTCCCAAGTGGTGCGGAAAGCCGAACTTTTCCCCGTCCATTTTCGCCATCAAATCTAGATTTTCCCGAAAAACTAGATTCCGTTTGACCGCCCAACGGCTCACGATACCACCCTTACGGCAAAAATTTTTCCTTAGAAAAATCCCCGCGTGTTGTTGGCCGAGCTAGCTACCACCCACACCTTGGATCCCGGATCCCCCGCTAGTCTTATCGGCTTTGTTGCTCACTGAGATTGCTCCCACAAGCCCGGATCCTGTAGAGAGAATCCCCAGTCAACTTCTACCGGATGCTTCACTCTGATCGACCTTGGACATTATCACTTTGCTCGTGATCATTCACAGCCCACCGGCTGCAATCCCGACCTTATGGGTCGGTGTTGGTCTCGGCTCTGGCGGAATCACACTACCCCGAGCCACACTATCAAACTCAGTGCGGATTGAACTCCGGGCCCGGCTCTCAAGAGCAATCCAGTTCTTTCAAAGAATCCCCTCGGATTGACTCAACTGGTTTCTCACCCGGATCAATCCTTACTTGGTGTCAAAGCTGTCTTAGGATCACCAACACACGACCTTTGGCCGCAATTTCGATCCTATGGGTTAATCCTTGGATCGGACAAGTATCAATCATACGAGAATCGGCTTTATCAAGCCTTATGATCCGATCCCAATTCATTCATGGGGTATTAACTCATCTTAGGCTTCTTACCACCGGCGCAAAATCCAAACCCTCGGGTGCGGCTAGATCCGGTTCTTGGCAGAATCAAACTGCCTTAGGAACACAATATCAATTTCGGAATCCAATTCCAAGCTCGGGGCTTAACTCTTGAATCAATTCTCTAAGCATTCTATCGAAATCGGCTTCAATATTTACGCTCTCGATTTCCTCCCCTGCTCAAATCCGACTCCGGGCTTTATAGAACTCTTTTGGAGTTCACTATACTCTCGGCAGCCCAAAAACCGGCGGTCGGGCCCTTACATGATCTAATTTCATGCACTAGAGCTAACCCATCGATCCGATCGGCGGCGGATCTTCATGCCGAACTTTTTTTTCGATTTCATATCGGACTAAGAGGCCCACCCAACCGGTTAGCGCCCGCGTGGACCTTTTTAATAACAATAAAAACCTTAGCTAACATTACCTTCTTATATTTTAATAACATTAACCCCCTAGGGCCTATACAACCTACATTAACATTAATGTCTAATGTTAATCATGCAGGCCTATAGATCCTCTGGCCCGGCAATCCCTGCTAGCTCTTGCCGCACTAATATTAATAATATTAGCGCCCCTAGCGGACCATTACCGCCGCTAGCCATTAATATTATTTACCCGCATCCCGTCCAATTAGATCGATTACTGATAACACGGCCCATTAGATCACAATCCCGCCGCGGCAATTGCGACCAACAAGTACCCCGTGCTCATGGGCGCCCGCGTCAAGGGCCGATTAGGCTATGCCCTTGGGAGCACTGTAACAGTGGAAGGCTATATTGAAGGCTTGAGCGATGAGATCCCATAAGCTTGTAAGGGCAATAAACCCGAAGTCCGTGTCGTCGAGGCGAAGCAAAGACCATAAGTTTGCAAGAACAGGTCCACAAGAGCGGGCATCAAGGCGACAATATTTCGGGATAAGGGGAAGACCTGAGGGGGCTATAGCCCAAGGGCAGCAAGCCCAGTAGCTAGCAAGGCAGTACAATTCAAATTATGGGAAGCAAGGCAACATAAGTAGTGGCAAGCAGGAAAAGAAGCAGTAAGCTTCAAGGAGCAAGGAGCCAAGTCTAACTACTCCCAAAAGCGGTGAGGCAATTTCTGCATCCATTCCCAAGGAAAAGAAGCGGGAATGTATAGAAGCGGTGTGTTTTGAGATGCTTCCGGCCAGGGCATAGGACCAACAATTGCCCCCGATTATGAATGCGGCATTGGCAGGCTGGGATGGGAGACACCATCGGGCCTTGACGGCGGCGGCGAAAGCGGGATTACATCCATGGTGAGTGTCACATCTTTTTGACTATTGATCTGAGGGAATCACGAAAGTCGGTATAAGGTGATCTCAACGACTAGGAAAAGCCCAAGAGAAATCCTTTATAGTATTGATAGACTCGAAGCGGTCATAATTTTGCATCCCCTAGGATGGTAAGCATGTTGAAGTTAAAGTCGTTAAAGTCCAAGCCCGGGCCCGGTCGTGCTAGCCAATGGAGCAATTAGGCATACTGCAGGAAGAGAATAAACTTCAATGTAGACTTGCCGGGTGTTAATGTTGCATTGGGGCGGAAGTCATGAATATAGGCAAGTATGATCTCATTATTGGAATGGAATATCTTGGACCGGCAGGGAGCAATCATCGATTGTGGGAAACGTAAAGGTGACCTTTAAACAACGCCGTGAGGGCAAAGTCATCGAAATCACGGGTAAAAAGTAACCCCAATCATGCAATGCATGAGTAGTGAAAAATTGCTTAAGTGCATAAGAAAGCGGCCGGTGGCCTATCTCCTTAAGCTTGAGCTCCAAGATCGGGGGAGCCGGAGAGAAATAAAGAGATCAAAGAATCTAGCAAGCTTCCCGGGCCAATAGCAAAAGTTGATCGAGGAATTTCAACGACTTGTTCCCCGATGAGATTAAGCTTAATCCCTATAGAGGAGTCAGTGTGAAATAGCACTTGAACCTGGGGCGAAGCCTACAAGCAAGGCACCTTATAGGATGTCAACCGAGGAGTTGATGTGAGTTAAAGAAGCGATCACAACAAGAGAATGGACATTTAGCGGCGTGGGCTTGCGGCGCTCAATGCGGCGTGGCGCCGCAAATAACGCGCCATCACCATCGCGGCGTCCACGCGACGCCACGCCGCAACCGCGTCGCATGCGGCGCGGTGCGCGAATCGACCGTGGCGTGGCGTCTGTCATGCAGTGGGCGCTTGTGGACGGCGGTGTCACGCCAGTGGGCGCTATACGGCGTCGCGTCGCATGCGACGGCGTCGATGCTTGGCCCATCCGTCTCGCCGGGTGGGCTTTGGCGCTGGTGGACGGCAGTGTCTCAGTGGATGTTTGTTTGACGTGGACGTCGCGCATGCGCGACGTCGTATATGTGGCAATATGTGACGTATGTGTCGTATATGACACGTCAAGACATTTATATATGGCGTATGTGGCGTATATGACACCGCGTCGATGCGTATATGTGGCGTATATGACACGTCGGTATGTATATGTGGCGTATATGACACGTCGATGCGTATATGTGGCGTGGGTGGTGCATGTGACGTATATTTTTATATCACGAAGGTTAATGGTTTTAGGATTACAAATTCAATAGCCGTGCGATTGATACTGCCTAAAAAAAGACTACGGTGACCAACTGCGGCTTCATTTAAGCGTGTTGCCTGCGCATGCATCATCACGGGTAGATATGCTACGCTATAAATTGTTCATTATAAAACTGGCGTTGTTACGTGTCAAAATCTAGTTGTTCAAGTTTACAATCCTTGAAGGTAACTTGACAATAGGCTTGTTGTCAATCATTGTTCTTTGAGAGAAGACGGGGATAAAGCCTTAAAATTTGTGCAAGAACACAAGAAAAATCCCACACTTTTACCTTTTGTCGTAGAAGCATTATAGTGTTTAATATGACTTGCGGTAGCTTGTCCAGGCGTCCTAATGGCGGATTCTAGGTTTAGGTCGATGGCAGATGCGAAACATAAGCGTTAATTGCGAAACATCCCGGCAAAAGGGATTTATTGATTATTGACCGATTGATCCGTCCCATATCAATGCGGCTTCATCGGGTCTTTACGGAAGTAATCTTATCTCTAGATGTGAAAGAGAATGGTCATTTAGCGGCGTGGGTTTGCGGCGTGCGAATTACCTCCTTCATCTAGACTCTTAAAACCGAATCATGGAAAAATGGTTTTTTGGGGGCTTTGAGAGCTTGCAAGAGCTTGAAAAATATTGTGCGGAACTATATCGGCAAACCAAAGAAGCACATATGGATACGTCAATACTGAGGGGAAGAAGGTTATGATCTAAAATCTCATCTTTGGGTATACAAGTAATTCTAATGGCACTATGGAAGTTGAAAGATCAACATCAAGGTTGGAATCAAGCAGCAATGCTTGAACTTGCAACTTTACACGCTAAGCAAACGTCGGATGATTTTGTGATATATGATGGTGGAGGAATTTGGGTTTCAATTGCACAAGTTCCATATGAAGCCGACCCCATTGATGAGGATTTTGAAAAGCCGAGATACTATGTGGCTACACGTTGATGGCCTTGTTTAGGAGATCCATACATGGAAAGTGGAATTGGAACATAGCTCGGGCCGCTACGCCAATAAGAGTATCTAAAGCGCCATTTGTTACCTTGGAAGTCTTCAAAGCGAGCATGTCATGGTGCAAAGGAAAATGGGCTTCAGCACGGAGCTTAGGGATCACAAGGCGGTTGAGCTTTGCCGACATCGGCTGGGGGTTCTTCACGAACACCCAATAAAAAAACAGACCTCTCTTCCCTCCTACATGCCAAAATCAGATCCTTTGGTGCGGTTTTTAACGCCATGCTGATTGTTTTCGCTTCATGACTCATGAACTTGTTCCGTTTGGCGCCAAGATTTTTTTATGGGTTCTTCTTTGCATCGATTGTATGATCCGACGGTCACAACATACAAAGTAAAAAAAAAATCATGCGCTTTTTTCGAGAAATCTCTTAACTGTCTTTTTTAATTTCTTCATTATGGCCATTCGAGGTTGTGGAGCATTTGCCTTCTTGGACAAGTTTGTTCATCGAAAATCAAGAGAATTGTGGAGTTGGTTGAACCAAAATATTTTAATTGGTCATCTTAGCAAAATGCTTTGGGAAGAAAATAAGTGTATTCTCTCGCAACATTCATTCTAGAACTTTCTACAACATTCGGAATTTTCTAGAAGGATTCCTTAGGCTCACCCAAGATTCTCTTTATATTTTAAAACTTTTAAAACTTTCTAGAACATTCTAGAACTTTCGTATATGACGATGTGACATATATGTGTCGTGAGAAGGTCGCATGTTCGAGGAAAGGCACCATCTTCATTGTGCCCTTAAGCCCCGGCAAGCACATGAACTTTTAGTGTGAGCATTTCTAATGGATTGGCGCTTCATCCGAATAATTCTAAACCACCTAATGTTCGCGGGTGTGCCCCTTAGCCCGGGGCTGCTTCTTTTCATCCTCTTGAGGATGGCTTTACGTAATTCGAACAAATGGTTCCATATGTAGTAAGCACAATGTCGGCTTACAAAATTCAACACAATTTATTCTTTCTCGATCTTCATGGTATATGTTGAGATAGCTTGACAGATGGTACTACTTTTCCTTCAATTCATGTTCCCATTGTTTTTAAAGCGATTTAGGGCAAACAATCAAGGTGCAAACAATCGGGTTGGCAAGGGTATAGAAAATGATGCGCGTCATCTTTAAGAGAGCTTGGATTCACGTTTGATCTTGAGCCATGCGTGCTACAAAAAGTTCACCCTAGAGGATATTATGCTAGACACTCCACGGATATTTTCTGCGTGGTGGATCTAGTTGGCTCTCAAGATAGTGTAGATTGGTTAGATAAGAAAGTCCTTGAGACTGGCATTTCATTTCGTGCTTGTGCAACCAAGTGGGCAGACTTGATTTGATAGCGATTAGCGTTGGATTTTTGTTTCATTTCGTCATTCCAAAAATCAACGCTTAAGCACATTTGCCTTATGATGGAATTGTGGAGAAAAAAAAAGATGAAAATCAATGCATGTGGAAATTTAGATAATCTTGTTATTGGGATAGTTCCCAAAGTTATGTCTTCACAAAAAGGTCGGAGCAGATTTGTCAAGGCAAAAGAATTTGCGTGTGAATGATGTGGTTTCGTTTGAGAGATATCCAAGGTAAAAAATTTTACATCGGTTGGCGAAGGGATCCTTCATTGTGGTGCCGGAAATTACGTTGTTGATGCGGGGATGCAAATGACCCTTTCTTGAAAAGTTTTCAGTCGTTTTGAGTCGATATTTGGTATTGAAGCAACTTAAATTCTATCTTTTGATATAACTATAATATGGTAGTTTTGAGCTCAGATTAGCTCTGGTTGATCCGAAATTTTTGAGCTCGAATTTAGCTTATGGTTGATCCGAATTTTTGAGGCACCGCCTTATGTATATAAGCATGATGTAGAATACAAAAACCGGATATATGATATGATATAGATTTGAAATCGTTTTTTTCAAAATGGAATTTGAAGATAAAAATATGAAGAAGATGAATATGATCGGGATGGATATCAAGAAGATGAATGCCACGATGAATAAGGATATGACAATAATATTGCTTGTTTTAATTTATATAGGCCTATTTGTGCTATGGGTATTTTGAAAAAGCAGATGAATTTAGTGATGGACATGGAGTTGGAGATGGTTGATCGAAAATTTTTTGAGCTCATAATTTAGCTTCCGGTTGATCCGAGAGAAAAGAAAAAAAGAAGGAATTAGAAATGACATATGGATTTACCCCTAGAATTTCTACAACGAGAAGATTGGGTAGTCAAAAAGTGGGACTCCCATATCCTCAGTCCAACATCTTTAGAGAAGCAACAAAATGCAATCTGAATGAGGAACTTGGTGTCCAGCATAGTGGGAGAACCGCTTCCGGCGACTCCTTGCAAATCAAGGCATTAATGTCCCATGTGTCAAAGCGTCTGATCAAAATTTGCCTAAAAAATGCCATCGCCCACCTGGCATCGTCACGACAAATGTCACGGCAAATGTCAGACCTGTCACGCAATTTGCTCTGTGATGCAGCTAATCAAGCTATGTTCAAGTGTTTTGAGGTATGCAGATTTTAGGTTGTTACACAAAACTTGCTCAGATTTTAGGTTGCTCGTAAGCGGCATGGGTATACATAAATTTCATAACCGACAAATGTCGCGACAAATGTCACGACAAATGTCGGACGTCGCATCGATGGCGTCATGTGACATTAGTAACCTAAGACACGCCGAGACGTACTCGCCACGTAACGCCAAATGCATGTGACCCGGATTTTGACCGTTGACTATAAATTAGATGCGACGTGGTCTACACGACGTATGACACGCCGTGCAGACGCATTTCCCGGTGTGTACCGCCAAGTCGTAGGTGACCCGGCATGTGGCAGGTTGACACTACGCCGCCGGCGACGCCACGCCGCATGCGACGTGCTGCATTTCTATATAAACAACTTTTTCTCGGCATTCATTGTTATTTTCTTTTCGCCTCTTCGGCCTTAGCGCCTTTGGTGTTCTTCTTTTTAACCATATCTTATACTTGTTGTCCGCCCTACATGGATCGCCATGGTCATCGAGAGATGATCGGCGCTGGAGATGGCCAGAGACGATTGATGTTGTCTTACCACCGGGGAGGCCGGATATGCTTGAACCGTCACATGTAAGTTCTCGATTCTTGTATTTAGTAGCCTAGACATATATAAACTAGGAGAGGGCGGTATGCTTGATGGTAAAAAAAAACGCGGTGTTTTTGGTCAAGGACACTGGGCCGCCTCCACCTTGAGTGGAGAGGACCAGTGTGCCGGGCCCAAACTCACCTTCATACCTTACTAAGTACAATGTAGATTACAAAAATTGAGGTGTCGTAGTCAAGGTCATATGTCGACTTCACCTTGAGTGGAGGGACTCTATGTATCGGAGAGGCTAGCGTCTCCAAAAGATCTTTATTGAAATTGAAACTTATATAAGGGTCATTACTTTAGGGAAAGGGCATGGTCGGCTTCACCTTGAGTGGAGAGGACTACGTGTCCGAGCCCAGTTGGCCCATTTAGGATTTAGGGTTTAGGGTTTAGGGTTTAGGGTTTAGGGTTTAGGGTTTAGGGTTTATACTACCATATATTGTATCTATCACAGCCGTTCAAACTATTGTGCAGTATATAGTACTTACCTTTTGTAATTGGCGAGGGACAAAATAGTTTTGCGATTGTAAAAGATGTATGGGGCTGAAGAGAGCGATTTAGAGCGGTTGTTGAAGACCATCTGATAAGATTTGGTACATTTGAACAACCCACCAGATCTGATGCTCGTCATGGATATCAGGTTGGTATACAATTATTATTTGTTTTTTTTTTTTTTTTTTAAGAGTATCTCTCCCAATTCAAGTATATATTCAAGATGTTTATGATATCTAAATATGTAGGTAGATGATCGATGATGTCTCCTCCAAACTAGATGTGGATTTTGGTTTAATGTTGTCCATAGAGGCATATGAAATCAAGCAAGAACCGATTCATCAATAATGTGGATGGGTGCCGCCAACGCCGTGAGTGTTCCCTGGCGTGAAAGAACACGAAGGGCTACAATCATGAGAACATTGCATGTGTGTACATTTCCCAAGAACGCTTGGCCTCACCGCCCGAAAGCGTGAAATTCTCAAGAATTGCAAAGATTAGTCAGACCCTTTGTTAGGCAAATCGCAAAGACATTTGGCTTGTGGCCAGTAGACTTACCTATCCCTATGGATCAAGAATTTGCTTATTGGGGAAGAAGATACATCATTATGCGGAGCCGCATTTGTCCAGAAGCTGGATTCGGCCTTATCTCCGGCACGCGTATAGAAGTGGAGCGAGATACCCACATTCCATTAATGCCATATGCAGGTCCCGAGTACGATTGGAAAACTTGGCAAACTTTGACTAAATATGCTTGGCGTATGAGGATTTATGGAATGAATTCCAATGCTGCGTCGATAGTTGTGGGGGCATGTGATGAGGAGTTGAAGTTTATTGATGGTCTACCCGGGGGTTCATGGCAATATTGCAGTGGTTCATCAACAGTTCTATTGACAACCGTATTTTTATGCAATTGTGAATTTTTAGAGTGTCAAGGAGGGGAGGAAGATTTTTTTACAAGATCTGTAAAAAGCAGATATATCATGGTGTGTGCTATTAAAAGCATAAACATTGGAGATGAGTTATTTATCAACTATCGCTATGATAGACCTCTCCCATTTGAGATGGAACAATAGTATTGTTGTACTAAAAAAAAGGAATAAAGAGGTTTTTTTTTTTTAATATGTTTTTTGTCATTCGTGAGTCTATACAAATGGTTGTATGTATTTTATACTTATTACATTATTTGACATGATGGTTAATACGTTACTCCTGTTTAATGAACTCATTCAGAGCGGTCTCCATCCCGATCCATTAGTTCTAAGTTACAGGCAAAGGGAAACCTATCGTCGTGAATTTCAAGCCAGAGCGCACCAATATGAAGATATTGCGTACGATCAATATGAAGAGGATGAAACTATTGACGAACCCGAGAACGAAGTCTTTCGTGACGAGCCGATGCTCGATATGTTGCACGCTCTTCAAGAATTACCTGATATTGATTTAGATGATGTCGAGGATGGTGGTGGAGAGGATATGGTAGAAGATGTTGGATACCCTTCGAGGATTGGTCAGATCGACGATGACCCTATTGTTATCGGGCGTAAACGCAGTTTATTTCCTGCGCCTCGAACCTCTCGCTTGTCGGCGGCTCGCTAATTCTCAATCTCCAAACCAAGTTCAAGTGGAGCAATGCAAGTGTCTCGCTTCTATTGAGGTGACATACTTATCAAGTCTTTCTATCTTACCACCATCTCCATCTTTTTATCTTACCACTCTTAGATGCGCAGGTTATTGCACGAGAAGATCCTTCCGAGAAGAACAATATGCCTACCGACGGATCTCAAGTTAAGAAAATGATTCAAGCGACCGCCTTGGTTATAAAGTCATACATGCATGTCCAAATGATTGTATGATCTTCTATCCCCCTGCCGAGCATGAGAAGTCCACTCATTGTCTCGTATGTAATGAACCGAGATACGTGAATGACCTAAAGGGAAAACGGTACCTAAGGTTATTCGACACTTTCCAATAATCCCAAGGTATATGCATCACCACTTCTTACAAATAGTTGTAAATTCACTTATTTTAGGGCAGACTTATATGTTGCCTATAATTTATTCTATAGGTTAAAGTTGATGTTCCGTTGCAAGACATTGGCTAGCCTAATGGACTTCACTTGGCTACACATGCATCTAGTGATGATGTGATGCGAGTCCCGGCGCTGCAGCAGTTTTGGAAGCATGTCGATGCGACATGGCCTCGACTTTGGAAAAGAACCACGAACGCGGCGTTTGGGCTCGGCCACCGATGGCGTAAAACCCATATGGTACACAATCAATCGCATGGTCTACATGGCCGCTGATGATAGTGAACTACAACATACCCCCATGGTTGTTGATGAAGAGTGGGCACATTATGATGACTTTATTGATACCTGGGAAGAAAAAACCAAGTAATTTAGATGTGTACCTAAGAATAATTGTGGATGAGTTACTCCCTTTGTGGAACACAGGTATTCAGGTCTACGATGCCCATAAAAATGACGTTTTTAATCTTAGAGGTATACTATTGTGGACTATGCATGACTTTCCGGTTTGCCGAAAGTGTTCGGGTTTAAGACATCTGGCACTTCCCTTGCATGATATGTGGGGAAAAGTTGCAGCACCGTCACTCTAAGCATCTCAAGAAAGTAGTATACGAGGGTTTTAGGAAGTATTTGCCGCTCACGCACCCCTTCGTAAAATAAACAGACAATTCGGTGGCAATCAGACTATACGTAACCACCAAGCGTAATTACCATAATGAGAATGGGGTGAGCGTTGGGATAAGAAGGAAGAGGGGAAAATCCGCAGGGGGAAACTCCGGGGGGCACTCAGAATGAGGAGGTCGAGTTTACCTAGACAAAGGAGGATGAGGAATTATGATTGGTGGCGAGGAAGCCGCTGAGGAGGAAGTCTTTATCGCCAATATGAAAAGGAAGTCTGCTTTTTTATAGACTACCATATTGGACCGAATTCCATTGATTCAACACCTTTTAGACCCGATGCATATCTTCAAGAACGTGGGAAACTCTTTATGGAAGCATGTATTTGGTCAAAAGACACAACAAATGCCGGGATGGACCTTAAGGTAAGTAATACAAAGAAAGAGGCATGGATCCGAGGTGAAGGGCAACCACTTCCTCCCGCAAAATGGGTTATTGCTAGGGCTGACCATCGAAGCTATTTATGATGATTTAAGGGCCCTTAGAACACCAACCGGTTACATGCAATCATTAAGAACCGCATTCACAAGTAGTGGGGAGCCGATCGGTTTAAAGTCCCATGATCGGCATAAGTTCTTGCATGTAAGCAATTGAAGTCCACATATATATGCACTACTATAAAATGTAACCCATAACTTATATTTGGTGTTTGGATCATGCGATTCTTCATGCCCCCGACCTTTAGGGAGTTTTAGACAAGGGACCATTGGAGGCAATAAGTGCCCTATCAAAGGTCATAAGGTTGTTACCCATGTTGATTTAGTGGTCCCCCGCCTATTTTATTTGTGGCTAAGTTTTTGTTTTGGACCTCATAGGTGGATGTGTAAAAAACTATACGAAAAGACTAAATTGAAGAGATGAAAGTGAAAATGGCGAGGCATGTTGCTTGTTGGAGAAGGAGTTTCCACGAGCTTTCTTTTGATCAAACCCATCTTTTGGTACATCTTATTGAGGAAGTGGAGCTCATGAACCGCATATGCCGATGGATGTTTTTCTTGGAAAGGTTTATGAAGGTATTGAAGGATATGGTGCGCCAAAGAGCACGCCCCGAAGGTAGTATGGCAGAGGGATGGCTTTGTAAAGAGTCACTTTTCTATATGACGTAATATATTTCCGCCAGTACATCCGTGATGCACCTCGCTTATGGAGTGATGAAGGGGGACGAAGATTGTGGGGGTAGTGGCGTAAGGCAATGGTATGCGTAAGTCATTTCCTCACCGATATGATCATTAGGTTAATCAATTTCTTCTTTACAATTCGCACCAATGGCAAAATGGATTGCTTCGCTATGAGAACGCAAAGGAAGAAATGGAAGAGAAGAGGCATGAATGGAGACGACATAATAGACGAGCCCCGCACTCGATGGATATGAACCCTTGCCGACAAGATGGAAAGAGAATGGGTACTACAGTGCTTTGACCGATGCATATCACAAGGGGGAGTATATTACGCCTACGGAATGGGCATACGACAAGGTGTCATGAAAAAGGTAGTTGCAACAAATTATGTTGATGTCTAAATCGAAAGTATTTTCTTTTGATGTTATTGTATCTATTGACATTAATGGTGCTTTTGACAAGATATATCTTACCCTCGATATGGTGGCATGGGACCCACTATCGGTGAGTTCTCTTTGACATACACAGAAGACTTGTGATCAGGGAGTCATGGCATCATTCACGATGGAGTTTCAATCAAGTGTTGCCGATCGTAATCGCCGTGAAGCCACCGTGATTGGGCGGGAGGTTAAAGACTATAATGGAGGTGGATGTTGGTGGCAATTTTAAGACCTTCATATTCGATGTCCATTGGTTTGACCTTCAATTAAGGGGGGCCAGCCTACAAGAAAGTATGATAGAACAAGTGGCTTTTTCAACGGCCAACTCTAGCAAGATGTACCCCCGGTAGTGAGACGCTTGTCCTTCCGCATAACCGTGGAACAGTACACACATACACATATCCACTTCAAAATTTAGACCATCAATATCAATCTCACGCCCGCCTTCTTTGACCAGATTTTTTCTTTACCGATCGACAAGACCCAACATGGTGGTTTATCATACAAACTACACCGTGGGGACGCTTCAATATTCCAAGGTGTTGTGCTAGAGGAGTCAATAACGCCCAAGAGCCCTCGGGCGCATCAAGGCATTCAAACTCACCGAAAACGAAAGCATCAAGAGGTTGGACCACAGCTCTCATGCAAAGATCTTACACCGAGCAATTCCAATTTAAATACGATGTACTTCGTGCATTTTAATACAAATGTTGGTAATGCTAACAATGACGAATTCTAGTTAGCACCTAGAGGAGACGATCATTAAATTTATATGTCAAATATTATGCACATCCTCGCAATCCTTCCGATAGGCTATGTCTATTGGTCTTCGTGGTGCAATAAAACCCATTCAATTCAATTTTTTTTCCCCCCCCTCCCCCCTTTGGTATACATTATATCCGGAGGAATAAAGAACTACTGAACATGGGCTCAAAGAAGCCACATAGGCTCAAGCATTGCCTCTAGACTAGAACATGCAAAGAGTCTTCAATGGTATCTTAGTTACTTCCGATTTTTTCTAACCTTAAACCAAAGGCCACCACCAAGTTAACCTGATCATTGCTTAATTTGATGCTATCCACTAGCTTTTCGTTGTGGATCACCGCTTCTACCTTTCAAAACAGATAATAATAATGGTATTTTGTAGGGTGAACAAGTCCAAATACATAGAGTGAAGCATGAGGAGCCTATAGACGTTGAACGTAGGCTTGCATTTCCTTTAGGGTCTAACATGCTACCTAGGTTCAAACAAGCCTCTTAGGCTCAAGCATTGTCTAGGCTCAAACATGCCCCAAGATCAAACATGTACACAACAAAAATAAAAATAGTTAAACCACGCCGCTATAACCAAATACGCCGTGATGCGACGTGATTGACGCCGCATGATGCGACGCATAACAGCCGACGCTTAAAACTCATTTTTAGTTGGGTGAACATGAGTGGTCTTCGGTCACGTAACTTGGTCCCTAGGGCAAGTCGACGCTCGAGTCCATTGGTGAGCCAAATCGCACCGAGAGGGGAGGGGCTCCGGCCGGCCCCCGTGGCCTTGGGAGAGGAAACCCGGGGCAAGCCTTTCCGGGATTTTAGGGTCCGCGGTTTCAAGGCCAACACCCCCACTCCACGCCAAGTCACCGCAAGAAGGTCCCGCCCGACCGACAAGGAGAGGGCCTCCAAAACGAAAACCCCGTGGGTTGCCGTGTTCTAGAAGGGTTTGGCTTTGGGGGCCGAGACTTGGTCGGTTGCACTTGGGACCTGGGCCGAGGAGCTGCAGCCGTGAATACGGAGCAAGGGGAACCGACGGAGCGGAGTTTGGGCCTGCCCTCCTCCGATGTGGCAAGTAGAAGTCGGGGCTTTTGGGGCTGGCAAGACATTCATAAATTCAAGTAATTAATGCATTGTACCTAAAATAAATTCTGATTTTTGCCGCCTGGAATCCTAATCCATTTCCAAACACACACCCAATTTTCTAAATTTTCTGAGAAGGTCTAGGTCAAAGGGTTAGATTAGAACTGTTTGTGGGCAGCTCGCTGGTGTAAAGGCAACCGAGCCGCACCCTTCCCCAAGTCAAACGAGGCCGACCTTGGTGGATCCTCACAAGAGGGGAGAGTTAGAACCCCAAGAGGCTGGGATCCAAAAGTTCCCCAGGCAGCCCTTCCCGGAAGATAAAATGCCCCCTGGGGCGACGCTAATGACCACCCTCCCGAGGGGGTTCCCCTATCCCACCGTTGATCCTCCGCTCGTGGGCCCCCTTCGAAGGCCCAAAAGATTCCAGGATCGGGTCCGAGAACTTGTCAAACCGCTGGGGCGCCCCGGAGGTCGGCCTTTGTAGAAACCGGGCATAATTGTCTTGTCGTCGGGCACCTGGGAGGCTCCCGAATGGCAAATCGACCCCGCCAAATCGTCCCGAATGGCGGTAAATTACCCTAGGGAGCAAGTTACAAGGTCGGTTTTGCAAAAGAAAGAAACACTCACGCCCACGACAAGATATCCCCGCAAGATCCACATCCTAGGCCAATTGACTACGAGTGTGATGGAAGTGAGCTACTTTGGGCTTCTTGGAGGTCGGGTGGTCTTCCGGCCACTAACTTGGTCCCCTGTGGCAACGCCGACGCTCGAGTCCATTGGCAGAGTCAAATCGCGATTCCGAGAGGGAGGTCGTCGGCCCCGGCCCCCGTGGCCTTGGGGAGAGGGAAATTCGGGGCAAAGCCTTCCGGGATTTTAGGGGTCCGGTGCTTTTCGCAAAGGCCAACACCCCCACTCCACGCCAAGTCATGGCAAAGGTCCCGACGGACAAGGAGAGGGCCTCCAAAACGAAACCCCGGGTGGGCTGCCGTGTTCTAGAAGGGTTTGGCTTTTGGGGCCGAGACTTGGTCTGCTGCACTTGGGACGGCCGGAAGCCGCAGCCGGTGAATAATTGGGAGCAAGGGGAACCAAGGGGACGGAGCGAGTTTGGGCCTGTCCTCCTCCCGATGTGGCAAGTAGAAGTCGGGGGGCTTTTGCAAGGGCAAGACATTCATAAATTCGCAATTAATGCATTGTACTAAAATAAATTCTCGATTTTTGCCACTGGAATCCTAATCCATTTCCAAAGACACAGCCCAATTTTTCTAAATTTTCTGAGAAGGTCTAGGTCAAAGGGTTAAGATAGAACGGGTGGGGCAGCCCGCTGTGGCAACCGAAGCCGGCACCCTTCCCCAAGTCAAACGAGGCCAGACCTTGCAGGATCCCTCACAAGAGGGGAGAGTCCTGGGACCCCAAGAGGCGGGATCCAAAAGTTCCCGAGGCAGCCCTTCCTGGCGCCGCCTGAAGGGGCTGCACGCTAATGACCACCCTCCCTGGAGCCCGGGTTCCCCTATCCCGACCGCTGATCCTCCGCTCAGGCCCCTCTTCTGAAGGCCCAAAAGATTCCAGATCGGTCCCGGGAGAACTTGTCAAACCGCTGGGCGCCCCGAGGTCGGCCTTTGTAGAAACCGCAGCAGTGTCTTGTCGCTCGGCACCGGGAGGCTCGAATGGCAAATCGACCCCGCCAAATCGTCCGGAATGGCTTAAATTACCCTAGGGAGCAAGTTACAAGGTCGGTTTTGCAAAAAGAAAGAAACACTCACGCCTCCACGACAAGATCCCGCATCCACATCCTAGGCCAATTGACTACGAGTGTGATGGAAGTGAGCTACTTTGGCGCTTCTTGGAGGTCGGGTGGTCTTCGCCACGGAACTTGGTCCCTGTGGCAACGCCGACGCTCGAGTCCATTGGCGAGTCAAATCGCGATTCCCGAGAGGGGAGGTCGCCGTCCGGCCCCCGTGGCCTTGGGAGAGGGAAATTGGGCAAGCAGCTCCCGGGATTTTAGGGTCCGTGTTCAAGGCCAACACCCCCACTCCACGCCAAGTCGCCGCCAAGGTCCCGCCCGGACCGACAAGGAGAGGGCCTCCAAAACGTAAACCCCGTGGGTTGCCGTGTTCTAGAAGGGTTTGGCGCTTTGGGGCCGAGACTTGGTCTGTTGCACTTGGGACCCGGCCGAGAAGCCGCAGCCGGAGAATACGGAGCAAGGGGAACCGACGGAACGGAGTTTGGGCCTGTCCTCCTCCCCGATGTGGCAAGTAGAAGTCGGGGGCTTTTGCAAAGGGCAAGACATTCATAAATTCGCAGAATTAATGCATTGTAATAAAATAAATTCTGATTTTTGCCGCCTGGAATCCTAATCCATTTCCAAAGACACGCCCAATTTTCTAAATTTTCTGAGAAGGTCTAGGTCAAAGGGTTAAGATAGAACGGTCGGGCAGCAGCCCGCTGTGTGGCAACCGAGCTGGCACCCTTCCCCAAGTCAAACGAGGCCGACCTTGCGGTGGATCCCTCACAAGAGGGGAGAGTCCGGACCCCAAGAGGCGGGATCCAAAAGTTCCCCGAGGCAGCTCCTTCCTCGGGTAGCCTCTCCTGGGCCGTGACGCTTAATGACCACCCTCCCGAGCCCTGGGCTCCCCTATCCGACCGTTGATCCTCCGCTCAGGGGCCCCTCTTCGAAGGCCCAAAAGATTCCAGATCGGGTCCGGGAGAACTTGTCAAACCCTGGGGCGCCCCCGAGGTCGGCCTTGTAGAAACCGCATTGTCTTGTCGCTCGGCACCGGGAGGTTCCTGAATGGCAATCGACCCCGCCAAATCGTCCGAATGGCTTAAATTACCCTAGGGAGCAAGTTACAAGGTCGGTTTTGCAAAAGAAAGAAACACTCACGCCTCCACGACAAGATCCCCGCGATCCACATCCTAGGCCAATTGACTACGAAAGTGTGATGGAAGTGAGCTACTTTGGCGCTTCTTGAGGTCGGGTGGTCTTCTCGCCACTTTAACTTGGTCCCTGTGGCAATGCCGACGCTTGCTGAGTCCATTGGCAGAGTCAAATCGATTCTCGAGAGGGAGGTCGCCCCGCCCGGGCCCCCGTGGCCTTGGGGAGAGGAAAATTGGGCAAGCAGCCTTCCCGGGATTTTAGGTCCGGCAGCCTCAAGGCCAACACCCCCACCCATCGCCAAGTCCCGCCAAGCAAAGGTCCCGCCCGACCGACAGGGGCGAGAGGGCCTCCAAAACGAAACCCCGGGCTGCCGTGTTCTAGAAGGGTTTGCGCTTTTGGGGCGGAGACTTGGTCTGCTGCACTTGGGACCTGGCCGAAGCCGCAGCCCAGAATACGGAGCAAGGGGAACCGACGAGCGGAGTTTGGGCCCGCCCTCCTCCCGGCGTGGCAAGTAGAAGTCGGGGGGGCTTTTGTGCTGGCAAGACATTCATAAATCCGCAATTAATGCATTGTACGAAAAATAAATTCTGATTTTTTGCCACCTGGATTCCTAATCCATCTCCCACACAGCCCAATTTTTCAAATTTTAGAGGAGAAGGTCTAGGTCAAAGGGGCATTAGAACGGGTCGGGCAGGTCAAAGGAATGGAGCCGCACCCTTCCCCCAAGTCAAACGAGGTTGACCTTTGGATCCCTCACAAGGGGGGAGAGTCTTGACCCCAAGAGGCGGGATCCAAAAGTTCCCCGAGGAATATTTTCCCTCGGGCGGGCCCCGGGAATGACGATAAATGACCACCCTCCCGGAGCCCTGTTCCCCTATCCGGACCGAATGAAGATAAATGGGCCCCTCTTCGAAGGCCCAAAAGATTCCAGATCGGGTCCCGAGAGAACTTGTGTTTTGTGATGATGGTTGAGGTATCAAGGCCTTGTATGGAAACCGCAGAATGCCCTTGTCGCTCGCACCGGGGAGGTTGACATAATGGCATAATTAACTTGCCAAATCGTCCCGAATGGCGAAATTACCCTAGGGAGCAAGTTACAGGGTCGGTTTTGCAAAAAGAAAGAAACACCCCACCCATCCACGACAAGATCCCCGCATCCACATCCTAGGGCCAATTGACTACGAGTGTGATGGAAGTGAGCTACTTTTGTTTTGGGAGGTCGGGTGGTCTTCGCGCCACGGAACTTGGTCCCTAGGGCAACGTCGACGCTCGAGTCCATTGGCGAGCCAAATCGCATTCCTGAGAGGGGAGGTCGCCCGTCCGGCCCCCGTGGCCTTGGGAGAGGAAATTCGGGCAAGCAGCCCGGGGATTTTAGGGTCCGTGCTCAAGGCCAACACCCCCACTCCACGCCAAGTCACGGCGCAAGGTCCCGCCCGAATCGACAGGAGAGGGCCTCCAAAACGAAACCCCCGGTGGGCTGCCGTGTTCTAGAAGGGTTTTGCTTTTTGGGGGGCCGGAGACTTGGTCTCAAGCTGCACTTGGGACTGGCCGAAGCCGCAGCCCGAGAATACGGAGCAAGGGGAACCGACGGAGCGGAGTTTGGGCCTGCCCTCCTCCGATGTGGCAAGTAGAAGTCGGGGCTTTTTGCAAGTGGCAAGACATTCATAAATTTAATTAATGCATTGTACTAAAAATAAATTCTGATTTTTTTTGCCAATTGGATTCCTAATCCATTTCCAAAGACACACCCCCAATTTTCTAAATTTTCTGAGAAGGTCTAGGTCAAAGGGTTAAGATTAGGAAATCCGGGGCAGCCCGCTGAGGTGGCAACCTTGGCCGCACCCTTCCCCAAGTCAAACGAGGCCGTGACCTTGCAGGATCCCTCACAAGAGGGAGAGTCCCGACCCCAAGAGGCGGGATCCAAAAAGTTCCCCGAGGCAGCCCTTCCTCGCAGCGCCCCTCGGGGTGCACGCTTAATGACCACCCTCCCGAGCCCTGGTTCCCCTATCCCACCGTTGATCCTCCGTTCGTGGGCCCCCTTCGGAAGGCCCAAAAGATTCCGTGATCGGTCCGGGAGAACTTGTCAAACTTTGGGCGCCCCGAGGTCGGCCTTTGTAGAAACCGCAGTTGTCTTTGTCGCTCGGGCACCGGGAGGTTCGAATGGCAAATCGACCCGCCAAATCGTCCGAATGGCTAAATTACCCTAGGGAGCAAGTTACAAGGTCGGTTTTGCAAAAGAAAGAAACACTCACGCCTCCACGACAAGATCCCGCGATCCACATCCTAGGCCAATTGACTACGGTGTGTGATGGAAGTGAGCTACTTTGGCTTTTGAGGTCGGGTGGTCTTCTGGCCACGAACTTGGTCCCCTGTGGCAACGCCGACGCTCGAGTCCATTGGCGAGTCAAATCGCATTCCGAGAGGGGAGGTCGCCTGGCCCGGCCCCTCGTGGCCTTGGGGAGAGGAAATTCGTGGCAAGCGCCTTCCCGGGATTTTAGGGTCCTGCTCAAGGCCAACACCCCCACTCCACGCCAAGTCACGGCCGCAAGGTCCCGCCCGACCGACAAGGAGAGGGCCTCCAAAACGTAAAACCCCGTGGGTTGCCGTGTTCTAGAAGGGTTTGCGTTTTGGGGCCCGAGACTTGGTCTGTTGCACTTGGGACCCTGGCCGGGAAGCCGCAATCGGAGAATACGGAGCAAGGGGAACTGACGAGCGGAGTTTGGGCCTGTCCTCCTCCCGATGTGGCAAGTAGAAGTCGGGGGGCTTTTGCTGGCAAGACATTCATAAATTCGCAATTAATGCATTGTACCTAAAATAAATTCTGATTTTTGCCACTGGATTCCTAATCCATTTCCAGCACACAGCCCAATTTTCAAAATTTTCTGAGAAGGTCTAGGTCAAAGGGTTAGCATTAGAACGGTCGGGGCAGCCCGCTGTGGCAACCGAAATGGGCACCCTTCCCCAAGTCAAACGAGGCTGGGACCTTGCAGTGGATCCCTCACAAGAGGGGAGAGTCCTGACCCCAAGAGGCGGGATCCAAAAGTTCCCCGAGGCAGCCCTTCCCGGCGGCGCCCCGGGCCGCGACGCTAATGACCACCCTCCCGGAGCCCGGTTCCCCTATCCCGACCGCTGATCCTCCGCTCAGGCCCCTCTTCGAAGGCCCAAAAGATTCCAGATCGGGTCCGGGAGAACTTGTCAAACCGCTGGGCGCCCCCGAGGTCGGGCCTTGTAGAAACCGGGCAGTTGTCTTTTGTCGCTCGGGCACCGGGAGGCTCCGGAATGGCAAATCGACCCCGCCAAATCGTCCGAATGGCGTAAATTACCCTAGGGAGCAAGTTACAAGGTCGGTTTTGCAAAAGAAAGAAACACTCACGCCTCCACGACAAGATCCCGCGATCCACATCCTAGGCCAATTGACTACGAAAGTGTGATGGAAGTGAGCTACTTTGGCGCTTCTTGGAGGTCGGGTGGTCTTCGCCACGGAACTTGGTCCCCGTGGCAACGCCGACGCTCGAAGTCCATTGGCGAGCCAAATCGGGATTCTAGAGAGAGGGGAGGTCGCCCGTCCCGGCCCCCGTGGCCTTGGGGAGAGGAAATTCGGGCAAGCGCCTTCCGGGGATTTTAGGGTCCGTGCTCTCAAGGCCAACACCCCCACTCCACGCCAAGTCACGGCGCAAGGTCCCCCTGACCGACAAGGAGAGGGCCTCCAAAAACGAAACCCCGTGGGTTGCCGTGTTCTAGAAGGGTTTGGCGCTTTGGGGCCGGAGACTTGGTCTGTTGCACTTGGGACCGGGCCGAGAAGCCGCAGCCGAGAATACGGAGCAAGGGGAACCGGACGGAGCGGAGTTTGGGCCCGTCCTCCTCCCATGTGGCAAGTAGAAGTCTGGGGGCTTTTGGCGGTGGCAAGACATTCATAAATTCGCAATTAATGCATTGTACGAAAATAAATTCTCGATTTTTGCCACCTGATTCCTAATCCATCTCCAAAGACACAGCCCAATTTTTCAAAATTTTCTTCGGAGAAGGTCTAGGTCAAAGGGTTAAGATAGAACGGGCGGGGGCAGCCCGCTGTGGCAACCGAAGCCGCACCCTTCCCCAAGTCAAACGAGGCCAGGACCTTGCGTGGGATCCCTCACAAGAGGGGAGAGTCAGGACCCCAAGAGGCGGGATCCAAAAAGTTCCCCGAGGCAGCCCTTCCCCGGCGGCCGCCCGGGCCGCCGACGCTAATGACCACCCTCCCCGAGCCCGCCTCCTATCCCATAGAGGTTGGATCCTCCGCCGCTCGGGGCCCTCTTGGGGAAGGCCCAAAAGATTCCAGATCGGGTCCGGGAGAACTTGTCAAACCGCTTTTTGGGCGCCATGAGGTCGGCCTTGTAGAAACCGCAGTTGTCTTGTCGCTCGCACCGGGAGGCTCCGAATGGCAAATCGACCCCGCCAAATCGGTCCGAATGGAAAAAAATTACCCTAGGGAGCAAGTTACAAGGTCGGTTTTGCAAAAAAAGAAAACACTCACGCCCTCCGACAAGATCCCCGCAAAAGTGAGATCCACATCCTAGGCCAATTGACTCACGAGTGTGATGGAAGTGAGCTACTTTGGCGCTTCTTGGCACCGGGGTGGTCTTCGGCCACGGAACTTGGTCCCTGTGGCAACGCCGACGCTCGAGTCCATTGGCAGAGTCAAATCGCGATTCCCCGAGAGGGAGGTCGCCCGGCCCGGCCCCCGTGGCCTTGGGGAGAGGGAAATTCGGGCAAAGCGCCTTAGGGCCTTGGGGATTTTAGGGTCCGTGCTCGGGCGCCAACACCCCCACTCCACGCCAAGTCACGCAGCAAGGTCCCGCCTCAACCGACAAGGAGAGGGCCTCCAAAACGTAAACCCCGTGGGCTGCCGTGTTCTAGAAGGGTTTGGCATTTTGGGGCCGGTGACTTGGTCTGTTGCACTTGGGACCCGGCCGAAGCCGCAGCCGGTGAATACTGAGCAAGGGGAACCGACGGAACGGAGTTTGGGCCTGTCCTCCTCCGATGTGGCAAGTAGAAGTCGGGGGCTTTTGGCTGGCAAGACATTCATAAATTCGCAATTAATGCATTGTACGAAAATAAATTCTGATTTTTGCCACCGGATTCCTAATCCATTTCCAAGACACGCCCAATTTTCTAAATTTTCTGGAGAAGGTCTAGGTCAAAGGGTTAGCATTAGAACGGTCGGGCAGCCCGCTGTGGCAACCGAAGCCTGGCACCCTTCCCCAAGTCAAACGAGGCCGGGACCTTGGGGGATCCCTCACAAGAGGGGGGAGAGTCCTGGACCCCAAGAGGCGGGATCCAAAAGTTCCCCGAGGCAGCCCCCTTCCCCTGGCCGGGCCTCCGGGGTTGCTGACGCTAATGACCACCTCCCGGAGCCCTTCCCCTATCCCGGACCGCTGGATCCTCCGCTCGGGGGCCCCTCTTGGAAGGCCCAAAAGATTCCGTGATCGGCCGGGAGAACTTGTCAAACCGCTGGGCGCCCGGAGGTCGGCCTTGTAGAAACCGCATTGTCTTTGTCGCTCGGGCACCGGGAGGTCGGGAATGGCAAATCGACCGCCAAATCGGGTCCGAATGGCGAAATTACCCCTAGGGAGCAAGTTACAAGGTCGGTTTTGCAAAAGAAAGAAACACTCACGCCTCCACGACAAGATCCCCGCGATCCACATCCTAGGCCAATTGACTACGAAAGTGTGATGGAAGTGAGCTACTTTGGCGCTTCTTGGAGGTCGGGTGGTCTTCCGCCACCGGAACTTGGTCCCCGTGGCAACGCCGACGCTCCGAGTCCCATCGGGCAGAGTCAAATCGCGATTCCGGGAGAGGGGAGGTCGCCCGGTCCGGCCCCCGTGGCCTTGGGGGAGAGGAAATTCGGGCAAGCAGCTTCCCGGGGATTTTAGGGTCCGGCTCGGGCCAACACCCCCCACTCCACGCCAAGTCACGCGGCGCAAAGGTCCCGCCCGGACCGACAAGGAGAGGGCCTCCAAAACGAAACCCCGTGGGCTGCCGTGTTCTAGAAGGGTTTATGCTTTTGGGGCCGAGACTTGGTCTGCTGCACTTGGGACCGGGCCGAAGCCGCAGCCGAGAATACGGAGCAAGGGGAACCGATGGAGCGGAGTTTGGGCCTGTCCTCCTCCGATGTGGCAAGTAGAAGTCTGGGGCTTTTGCAAGCTGGCAAGACATTCATAAATTCGCAATCAATGCATTGTACGAAAAATAAATTTTATTTTTTGCCACTGGAATCCTAATCCATTTCCAAAGACACAGCCTAATTTTTCTAAATTTTCGGAGAAGGTCTAGGTCAAAGGGTTAGCATTAGAATCCGCAGGGGCAGCCCGCTGGGTGGCAACATTGGGCGGGCACCCTTCCCCAAGTCAAACGAGGCAGACCTTGGTCTAGGATCCCTCACAAGAGGGGAGAGTCATAACCCCAAGAGGCGGATAAAAAAGTTCCCCGAGGCAGCCCTTCCTCGGCAGCGCTCCCCTGGGGCGTGACGCCACGACCACCCTCCCCGAGCCCGGGTCCCCCTATTAGATTTGGATCCTGCTTCGTGGGCCCCTCTTGTGTTTGAAGGCCCAAAGATTCCGGACGGTCCGGGAGAACTTGTCAAACCGGGGCGCCCCGAGGTCTACTTTGTAGAAACCATAGTTGTCTTTGTAATCGGGCACCGGGAGGTTCCGAATGGCAGATCGAGGGTCGCCAAATCGTCCTGAATGGCTAATTTACCCAGGGAGCAAGTTACAAGGTCGGCTTTACAAAAAGAAAGAAACACTCACGCCTCCACGTAAACCCCGTGATCCACATCCTAGGCCAATTGACTACGAGTGTGATTGAGCTACTTTGGCGCCTTGAGGGTCGGGTGGTCTTCTTCGCCACGTAACTTGGTCCCTGTGGCAACGCCGACGCTCGAGTCCATTGGCGAGCCAAATCGCATTCCCGAGAGAGGGAGGTCGCCTCGCCCGGCCCCGTGGCCTTGGGAGAGGAAATTTGGGCAAAAGCAGCTTTCCGGGATTTTAGGGTCCGTGTTCAAGGCCAACACCCCCCACTCCACGCCAAGTCATCTGCCAAAGGTCCCACCGACCCGACAAGGAGAGGGCCTCCAAAACGAAACCCCGGTGGGTTGCCGTGTTCTAGAAGGGTTTGGTTTTGGGGCCGGGGCTTGGTCTGCTGCACTTGGGACTCCGGGCCGGAGCCGCAGCCGGGAATAACGGAGCAAGGGGAACTGACGGAGCGGAGTTTGGGCCTGGCCCCTCCTCCGATGTGGCAAGTAGAAGCCTGGAAGCTTTGGGCGGGCAAGACATTCATAACCCCGCAATTAATGCATTGTACCGAAAATAAATTCTGATTTTTGCCACTGGAATCCTAACCCATTTCCAAAGACACGTTCCCAATTTCTAAATTTTCTGAGAAGGTCTAGGGTCAAAGGGTTAGCATTAGAATCCGCCGGGCAGCCTGTCTGTGGCAACCGAAATGGCACCCTTCCCCAAGTCAAACGAGGCGTGACCTTGCGAGGATCCCTCACAAGAGGGGGAGAGTCCCACCCCAAGAGGCGGGATCCAAAAGTTCCCGAGGCAGCCCTTCCGGCGGCGCTCCCGGGTCGTGACGCTAATGACCACCTCCCCGGAGCCCTGTTCCCCTATCCCACCGTTTGATCCTCCGCTCGGGGCCCCTTGGGAAGGCCCAAAAGATTCCAGATCGGGTCCGAGAACTTGTCAAATGGGCGCCCGAGGCCCTGAGGTCGGACCTTGTAGAAACCGCAGTGTCTTGTCGCTCGGCACCGGGAGGTCCGGGAATGGCAAAATCGACCCCGCCAAATCGTCCGGAATGGCGGTAAATTACCCTAGGGAGCAAGTTACAAGGTCGGTTTTGCAAAAGAAAGAAACACTCACGCCCTTCCACGACAAGATCCCCGCGATCCACATCCTAGGCCAATTGACTCACGAGTGTGATGGAAGTGAGCTACTTTGGCGCTTCTTGAGGTCGGGTGGTCTTTCCGCCACCGGAACTTGGTTCCTGTGGCAACGCCGACGTCGAGTCCATTGGCGAGAGTCAAATCGATTCCCGGGAGAGGGAGGTCAGCGGCCCGGCCCCCGTGGCCTTGGGGAGAGGAAATTCGGGCAAGCAGGGGGATTTTTAGGGGTCCAGATTAACAAAGGCCAACACCCCCACTCCATCGCCAAGTCACTAGCAAGGTCCCCCGACCGAGAAGGAGAGGGCCTCCAAAACGTAAACCCCCGTGGGCTGCGTGTTCCTAGAAGGGTTTGCGTTTTGGGGGCGAGACTTGGTCTCATTTGCACTTGGGACTGGCCGAGAAGCTGCAATGAGAATATGGGAGCAAGGGGAACTGATTTTGAGCGGAGTTTGGGCCTGTCCTCCTCCGGATGTGGCAAGTAGAAGCCTGGGGGCTTTTGCAAAGGGCAAGACATTCATAAATTCGCAATTAATGCATTGTACGTAAAAAATAAATTCTGATTTTTGCCACCTAGATTCCTAACCCATCTCCAAAGACACAGCCCAATTTTCGAAATTTTCTGAGAAGGTCTAGGTCAAAGGGTTAGCTAAGGTCAAAGGAATGGAGTTTGTGGGATCGTTGTACTTGGGGTTGACCTTGGCTATTTGGACGCTATACTTGGTCTAAGATTGCATTGGACCAAAAACCCCGTGGACTTCCCCGGCATTCTAGAAGGGTTTTTGTTTTGGTTTTCCCGTGAGCCCCTAAAGCTATTTGACATGGATGGCATAACTAACTTGTAATGAATTCCAGGTTTTCGAGAACTCGTCAAACAATTGTACCTTTGATGAAAGATTGCTTTCATAGTTTCCAAGTGAAAATTTTTAATGTGTCCACCGCCTTTTGTTGCCCCCGGTCAAAGACTCGGTTTTTCGATGCACACTCTTTTAGTTATGCATTTTATTGCATTTATGGTTTATAAATTCATAGTTAATGCATGGCATGGAATTAAATTATGGTTTTGGTCAGGTGGCTTCCATGGTCATCACCGTAAAATCTGTGGCAAGAAAATTTCCAAAATTTTGGATAAGGTCCACCCAAGCGTTGGGGTTAGAACGGCCAGGCCTTGGGGAGCGGAAATTGTTGGGCAAGCATGGTGGCACCCTTCCCCAAGTCAAACAACCCCTGACTTTGAATGGCCACCTCAGTAGAGGGAGAGTCCCGCAAAACCCCTGGGGAGGCGGACCCCAAAAATGTTCGAGGGGCCGAGACTCTGTCAACAGCACTGGGGCCCCTGGTGGAGCCGTATCTTAATGAATACCCTGGAGAAGCTCGGTTCCCCTATATATTTGGGCCTGTTGAATCCTCAGTTCAAGGATCCGACCAGGATAAGACATTCAAATAAGCCTAATGGACAAACTTTAATGAGCTTCACATTAAAAAAAAAAGATGCAAAACAATAACGACACTATAACAAAAAAATATGGCGGGGGCGTGGCGTGCGTCAAAGGATTTGAAATAACGTGGGATGCGACGTGGCGCCGCTCGGCCGGACGCTAGCCGTATTTTGAAACCGAAACCCCGGCTGATTCAGGAACTTCTTTTGCCCTACTTCTTCCGGGAGGTTCTTGGCGATGGCATAACCTAGTACCTCGATCTTGTTTTAAAGCAATTATTCTAAGGTTAGTATATCATGTTTTTTAGATTGAATAGGTTTTTGGATTGAATGGTGCATGCCCAACCTTTCTCTTTTTTGGTTTCCTTTCCTTCCTCTTCTTCTTTGTTCTTGATTTTTGGTTTCCCATTCTTCCATGCCCTCGTTCATTCTTCCTCCTTCTTTCTTTTCTCATGCTTCATTTCTTCCTCATTCTTCCCTCATGCTTCATTTCTTCCTCCTTCTTCCATGCTTCATTCTTTCCCTCATTCTTTCTTCCCATATTTTTCTTCTTTCCTCATTTCTTCTCATTCTTTTTCTTCCTCATTCTTTCTCATTTCTTTCTTCCTCATGCTTTCTCATTCTTTATTCCTCCTCTTTCTCATTCTTCCTCATTCTTTTCTCATTTCTTGCTTTCTCATTTCTTTCTCATGCTTTCTCATTTCTTTCTCATTTCTTTCTCATGCTTTCTCATTTGTTTCTCATTTCCATTCTTTCTCATGCTTTCTCATTCCTCATTCTTGCCCCCTCCCTCCCCTCATTTCTTTTCTTCTCTTCCCTTCCTTATTCTTCATTTTTTTCATTTCTTATTCTTCATTCTTTTTAATTTCATTTCTTCATTCTTCATTTGTTTCTTATTCTTCACATTTCTTCCTCACTTTCCATTCGATCCTTTTCTTTCCCTTCCCTTATTTCTTCCTTCCATTCTATTCCTTCCCTTCTCTTATTTCCTCTTTTTTTTCTTCATTCTTTCTTGTTTCTTCTCTTATTTCTTCTCTATTCTATCCTTATTTCTTATTCGATGTTTTCTTCTTTGTTCTTATTCTTCTAATGCTTTGTTACTTACATTTAGGCTTTCTATTACGATTTGGACCGGCCGGGGATCTTGTACACGCGTCCTTATTTTTGGTAAGTAGTTGATCGCACTTGCATTTTATTTTTATAGTTTTAAGTAGGTTAAAAAAATTGATGGAGTGGTTTGTTCAAGGGCACGAATTAGGCTCCACCTAGAGTGGGGAGGACCATGTACCGGGTTCAAGTCCACTTTCACTACAATCATAAATGTTTCCTAGGTTAATGAGTGGCTTGTTCAAGGGCACGCGCCGGCTCCCACCTAGAGTGGAGAGGACCACGCCGGGTTCAAGTCCACTTCGGGTTTCCACTTGTTATTTTTTAGGTTTAAAATAAAATTGTAGTGGCTTGTTCAAGGGCAATCTGGCCGGCTCCACCTCAAGGATGGAGAGGACTAGGTGTCCGGGTCCAAGTCCACTTTTCTTCTCATTCTTAGGTAGATGTGGCTCGGCAAGGACATGGTCGGCTCCACAGCGAAAGTGGGGAGGACCAGGTGTTGGGCCTTAGTTCACGTTTATTGTCGATTTTAGCTAGAGGTAGCTAGGGCTAGGTTAAGTTAACGAGAATCGGATGATTCCCTTCACACCCGTGCTAGTTAAAAAAATAGGTTAGGCTAACTTAATGTAGTACTAATTCACACTAAAAGCGTTGGTAAAAAATAACTTAACTAATTAACTAAATTATTTGAACATGTCTAGTTAAGTTAGTCAAAGGCATAAAAAATTATATGTACAATTAACTAAACTTAAAGTGACCTCTATAGTGCTAATTTCTAATTTAGTTAATTTTTTAGTTAATTTTGCTAACTAATCGAACAAGGTCTGTAAGATAAGTTTAGGTAGTGTTTTTGGTTAAAAAAGTTAACTAAATTTTGGGACTATCCGCTAACTAATTAACTAGTATCTGAATGTAAATTGACCGTGGGTGCAATACCCTAATCTAACCTATTTAGTTCTTCTTGTTTCTTCTTCTTTTTTCTTGCTTTTGGGGCTAGAGGGGTGGGATAAGGTATTAGTCGCCATAGGGCGTGTTATAAGTAATGATTATATGGTGCGCATACATGTTTGATATTGTCATTATTATGTTGCATTTACTTTGTGCATGCTTGGCTTTTGTATTCATTATTTTTGTTTTGTTTGTAGGCATAAAATGGGCCTCAATGGTGATGTAGATGCTTAGTGAAATTAGGCGCATCCTCATCAATCACATATGCGCACAGACCGACCCGGAACGACATATGCAAACTGATGATCGAATTAACCGTTTTGTAGCATCAGTTGAGAAAGAATGTCGGTCTGAATTATGTGGGAGGTGGCCAGAGCATGAGTCTGAGTTGGAAGATATGATGAGAAAGAACTTAAAGTCTTGGGTTTGCAATCCTGAGCCAGAATTGAGGATGCTACTTAAGTATAAAGTGCCACTTATGAGCCCCTATGCTTTGGGCATATGGGACGATGGGCTAATTCGTGGCGAAGTGCAAAGGTCCGACGCAAAGATCACAAGATGGCCAGTAGCAGTCTCAATGATGAACATGTGAAGGAGTTAGATAGTCTTATCCATGGTGGGAGCTCTATTGGTGCAGGGGCTAGATTATCATTACATGCTCATGATAAATGTGCTGCATTTATTGACAGCATTCCTGTGGATGCTGTTGGAGTTGTAAAGTGCATTGGTAGTAAACAAGATCGCCGGATATACCAAATCCGGATCTTGGGAACCCCGTACTTTAATCAAGATGATTATTATAATTGGCATTATGTGGAGAGGCCAAGATAGAGCTGCATCATGGTTGTTGGTCGACAAGTATATCCGTTTCAAGAGCCCAAGTCCAAAGATTGGCCACACCCCTTGGACTTGCCCATGAGGTCTTTTGTGGAGATGAGCCACGAGGGACCAATGGTAGTCCCGCCATTCATGAATGGAGGAACCTTTGTGAATTACTTGACCATCTTCCGAGCCAATTCTCTTCTTATAGGAGATGGTCAAATGCAATGCATAGTGCTCCAAGAAGGGCTGATATGAAGATAAGTGCGGAGTGGAAAGCCAAAATGAGACTACCGTGTATAAGCACGTCCCCGAAATAGCTCTCGCCTCTTGGGTGGAAGGAGTCTATGCCATCCACGCTCCAGGTTGGACACACACAAAGCTTAATTGCAAAAGGGTCAAACTCCATTTTGATGACTCAAACACAAATGTGTGGGTGGCTATTGGTGATTGGGACCACGACCCTCCCGTTTTTTTGCAAGGAGCGAATGCCCAAATTGAAGAGCCGTTATACACTACAAGATGGAGCGGTGCGATATCCTTTGGTGGGAGAAGAGAGTTTTACATCATCATCAGATGACCAAGCATCATGGGGCACAGATATCGACATATATTCCCCTCGGGCTACATTTACTGAGATGCTCCTTGATTTTGTCCGGGCAATGCGGCTTATGGGGTTGTGTGTTGAGATAAACCCAACCAAGCCGATACTCTAGCACATTGGACATCATCCAACATATGAAGGTCCAAATGATGATGGATAGAGAGCTGGTGCACATGGATCGCCCATCTATTGCTTGCCAAGGTCGTCGATGTGTTCAAAAAATGTGGGGCTTTCTTTCGATATAGTTGTGAGAGAGAGACGACATATGAAGTGTGGTGATCCACTTGAGATGGCTAAGCTTTGTTAAATGCTTGCAAGAAGTGATTAATATAATTTTGTCTTCCTATTTGAGGCTTGTTGCAACCAATAAATGTTTTTAGTCAAAATTACTAATGAAAAAAAAAGTAATTTATTAATCAAAAAAAAATTATTATTAATGGTAAATAAATTATTAATCATAACTTGTAGATAAAGTGTCGCTTACAGACGTCAAACCCTAGGTTTTTGTGTGCTACATCATCAAACCCTAGATTGTAAAATGCCATGTGGCACAATCTAGGGTTTGATGATGTGGCACACGCAAGCTAGGTTTGATGACATGGCACTTACTATGATGTGGCAATAGGAAGTCGCGACGTGACACAACCTAGGGTTTGATGATGTGCCACACGCATAGCGTAGGGTTTCATGATGTGGCACTAAAAAATGCCACGTGGGATAATTTAGGGTTGATTGTATGACATGATACATGGCCACGATAATATGGCAACCTAGAGTTGATATGCACCCCATACCTATATACCTAGATACTTTTCTAATATAAATAAGAAGATAAGAATATAAATTTAGGTATTTATTCAAAGACACTTGTTCAAAGCTTTTTCTCGCTAATTCTCGTTATGTTCAAATTAATATATATAGTCATGGCGGAGGCTCAATTCTTAGCGGTTTTCCTCATTGTGGCCCTCTTTCTCGCTGATGCAATATTCATGGCATTATCGTCTCCCCTCCTCCCCGGTCAAGGCGGTCAAGACTATGATAAGTCTGTTTGGGGCTCATTAGTGGCACATTTCGAACCATAAAAATACTATTTTTCATCTCTATGGTTTGTAAGTATCATTCTATTATTGCAACCAATATCATTCATGGTTATCAAATGTTTCTCTCACAATTTCTTTTGATCTAGGTGTGCTCTTTTTCTACGATGAATAGAGGTAATCGCAATCGTCTGGAGAATGAGCAAGGCGAAGGTAAAGTATTTATATAGTTTTTATTATCGCTTTACCCTCTAATTAGGTATGTGAGTTTATGCATGGAGTTTTAATTTGTTGTGTAGAGGAAAGGGACGAGTTTAGAGAAAATAGGAGGAGGACTCCACGAGGTAGGGGCAATCGTGCTGATGTTCCTCTAAGACGCCAACCTCCACCTATCACTACACCAGCAGGTTTGGGTATTAAGATAGTTTTTTATAAAAATAATAAATAAATGAATTGTTTTTTGCATGATATTTGTGCTTCTGCAGCTCCTCCGCCGCTCCCCGCCTTCCTCTGAAGTAAACATGTCTCCCGTAGAGAGACCAAATTGCGCATATTTTGCCTCTTTGACACCAACGCCAGTTAGGCAGCCTCCCGCTCCTATTCCCCAACGACATAGTGTTGATTATCGGCCTCCACGTTCTCGCGAGAATATTGAGAATGCTAGACGTAGTATGGACTCCCGTTCTAGGCAAGAGACGGGAACAGATTTTTCTAATGCAAGGAACTTGGAGGAAGATTTCAAGGTAAATATATATCCACTACGCACCAAACATTTCTTTGGTTGCGGCATGTTAAAGATGCTCATTCTCTCATTACTTCCCGGTCAAGAAGTAGTGGAGCAACGGACTCTAACGTTCAAGATCGCTGACGATCATCACGCGTGGTTCGGGATCCAAGAACATGGTCGCCTCGCGACTTGGAGAGGGAAGGATCCCGACGACGTCCACGTGTCAGCGAAGAAGAGAGCCCATTCGGGCTTTGTTTTAGACCGCGTAAGTCTGCGGGTGAATTGGCCCGAATATACCCGACTATCATATTAATAATAATTTTTGATGTAAGTTATGTGAACATATTATTTAAGATATCAACCTTAAATATTAGTACTTTGTCATCTAAATTTGTTGTTTTGTTCATTCTCTTCACTTAGAATACATTGTAAAGTGCTCAAAAGGTTCTTAATCGGGACGGGATATGTATATTGACCGGTAGACATAAACACGCTTTTATATACCCACCATTTATGCTTCAGGGGACGCTCTTCCTAAGAAGGATGATGAGGGAAGTGTCTTTTTTATACTACACCCGAGGGACGCGGTCACAAATAATATCTCTCGATTTATGGCCTCCCCGGCGGTATATGGGGAGTGGCACGGTGCTTATGACCAACGCGAAATAGAGAGCGTCAAAAATAAAAAAAGCGAGTTTCGAGAGATAGAAAAGCAAAGGTTTAACCGGAAGAAGCTCACTTCGATGATGGGCGAGCTTATACGAAAAAGGAGGTACATGACCTAGTCATAGTCTTGTTTTTATTATTTTGATATTGCGTTGATCTATCGATGTATGTCAAAGGCACAATGTGGTCAAGGAACCGAAGCTGGACTTGCGTAAAAAGGAGGCGATTGGTCAAAAGTCCCTAAACCACTTAATCTCCACAAGGAAGATATCAAGGTATTTCTTATTTTTTTGTCATTCGTTCACTTTAACTTGTGATAATGTTGTGTGCCTTGCAATCAGATTGCATTGAGCGTGCAAAGGATCGTAAAAAAAACATAGAGCTCGGACCGACAAAGCAACTAAAAGCACTAAAAGCCGCCGTCTCATTTGGGCTCCGGCTGCCGGAAAGGGTTTCATTATAGATTCGTGAAGAGCTATATTAGTTCACATTAATTTTAATAAGAACTTTAAATGTCACTAGCTAATACTCGTTATATTGTCATAGGAATATCTATACGGGTTTGCCCCTAGCCGGCAAAGCAGCCGGTACAAGTAGCAGGCGTTTAACGGAGCCGTTTATCTGTATCCTTGAGTTATACGACGAGGGAACTCTCCCAATTCGGGAATCTTGGGGTGCGTTGTAGAAAATTATTATAATTCTATGAACTACATTAACGCCATATTCTTTTGGTTTTATAGGAAGCAAAGGGCGGATATGAATGAAGGTCTAGAGCATGACATGGGGCTCGGAGCCGCGAGGATCTGAAACGTCATTTGGAGAGCCATCCAATCGCAAACCGTCGCGGGTGGCGGTTCGGCGTTCTCTAACTACGTACTTCGGATGACTACTCCCTTGAATCGAGGAGAGAGTAGCTCTAGGCTAAAAGGGTGGATACTCCTCTTAACGAGTCTTTTGTGATTATTTAAAAATATAAATACAATTCACTTTTGTGATTATTTAAAAATATAAATATAAAAATAATTTTGTGACTATTTAAAAATATGAATATAAAACACTTTTGTGATTATTTAAAAATATTTTTATATTTATATTTTATATAAATATTTTTTATTTTTTTTTTTCCTACACGCCGCATGCGGCGTATCCATCGGCTTTTTTTGCCACGTGGGCTTTTCTATACGCGGATTTTGAATTTTCCACGTGTATATATTCCACGTGTCACGCCGCATGCGGCGCCTACACGCGGCTTTTTACATGCGTGTATATTGCACGCGTGTATATTCCACGTGTATACCCGCGTGTATATACGCGATGTCGTTCCGCGTGTCCCGCATGCGGCGTATACCGCGGGCTTTTACTGGCACGCAGCGTGGATTTTGGTGATGTTCCGCGTGTATATTCCCGTGTATATTCCGTGTATATTTCCGCGTGTCCGCGTGCCATCGACGACGTCTGCGCGACGTACGGTCGTATCGCGACGCTAGCGGCGTCTGACGCGGCGCTAACGCCGCGATGATCGCGGCGTCGTCACATCGACGGCGATCTGCTAACGACGTCTGCTGACGCGGCGGCGACCGTCGACGGCGTCAGAGCCGCGTCTACAGAGCGTCCGCCATTAGCGCCGCTAAATGCCTTTTCTTGTTGTGAGTTGCAAGAATTGCTAGACCTAGGGTTCATAAGACCTAGTGTCTCCCGTTCGAGCCCCTATTCTCTTTGTGAAGAAGAAGGATGGGAGCCTTAGGATGTGCATTGATTACCGCCCGGTTAAATAAGCACACCATCAAAAAATAAGTATGCCTTGCCTAGGTCGGATGACTTAATGGATCGGTTCTGGTGGAGCAAAGATCTTCTCCAAAATAGATCTGGTCGACGATATCACCAGATTAGGATCAAGGAGGAAGACATTCATAAGGCAGTTCAGGACAAGATATGGGCACTATGAGTTCCTGATTATGCCCTTTGGATTGTCTAATGCGCCCGCAACATTCATGAGGTTAATGAACGGCGTCTTCCGCTAATTTCTAGATTCCTTCATCATAGTCTTCTTCGCGTGATATCTTGGTTTTATAGTAAGTACGTGGAGGAGCACGCCCAACACTTGAGGAAGGTGCTTGAAAAGTTAAGAAGGCATCAACTCTTTGCGGTTATCTAAGTGCCACTTCAAGCGGAAAGAGTGGAATACTTGGGGCCGCGTGATCACAGCCAAGGCATTTCCACGCGGACCTCGCCAAGATAGAAGCCGGATCGGCTGGCGGCACCAAAGAATACGATGAAGTCGGGAGCTTCCTAGGGCTAGCAAAGGCTATTATAGAAGATTTGTCGGGAATTTTGCCAAGGTAGCGGCGCCATTAACGGATCTCACAAAAGGTGGGAAGATAAAAGAGATGGGCAGCCCATTGGCAAAACAAGGCCCGAAAAGCATTTGAGACGCTAAAGGAAGCTTTGACGACGGGCGCCAATATTGGTCTTGCCAGATCCGACCAAAGATAAGCTTGTAGCAACAGATGCTAGCAGGATAGCAACAGCTTGATCCTCATGCGGGGAAGAAAGAGTAGTGGCCTATGATTCCAAGAAGTTGAACGGCGCCGAAAGCGGGGCCGCTACCCAACGATGATCGGGGAGCTCGGCTATAGTAAGGGCTTTAAGAATTTGGAGGCATTATTTATTGGGAAGAAAATTCCGCTTAGACACGGATCATCAAAGCCTCCAATATATATTTCTGCGGCCGCCCTTAATTTGAGGCAAAGGAGATGGATGGAATTCTTGGAAGAATATGACTTTGAGATAAGTTATAAGCCGAAAGCTCAATGTAGTTCGCGGATGCCCTTTCCGGGAAGCCATTGGCAACCAGAATTCATTGTAACGCCCATATCAACACTGTGAAGTGAGTTTGGCAAGAAGATTGAGGAAACATTGCCGACGGACCTCGACTTCAAGGAAGTTTGGGCGAGCCTTTCCAAAGAGGCCGGGACCGACAAGGAAAGGGAGATGTTCAGCACTACAAGAAGTAAGGGAACTTGCTATATTATAAAACAAATTTGTGTACCAAAATCTTCGCAAGTTAGAAAGCTTATTTTGAATGATACACACAATAGTCCCATAGCGAGGGCATGCGGGGTTCATGAAGACATATTTCAAGATTAGAAGCGTTATTATTGGCCCGGCATGAAGAAGGAAATAGCAAGATATATTAGAGAGTGCGGATATGCCAAATCAAACAAAGGCGGAACTCCGGATCCTGTGTGCCTTGGAACCATTGCCCGTGCCAAATGCTAAGTGGGAGGTGATAAGTATGGATTTTATTACAGGACTCCCAAGAACGAAGGGGCAAAGATGCCTTGATGGTGGTAGTAGATAAGTTGTCAAAGATGGCACACTTTGTGCCGCGTAAGAGACAACAGATCTGACATTAGACCACGACCAACCTATTTGTTAAGGAGATTTTTAGGGCGCCAAGGGAGATAATCTGGGATAGAGACTCCAAGTTTATGAGTGCCTTTTGGCAGGACCTATTCACCACTATCCGCCAGAAGCTTTTCGATGAGCACGGCATATCATCCCCAAACAGATGGTCGACGGAGAGGACAAACAGGATCATCAAAGATATGTTAAGAAGCTATGTATGGAACAAGCAATCCAAGTGGGATGATTTCATCTACCTAGTAGAGTTTGCCTACAACAAACACCAAGCGAGGGAGTCATCGCAGATGAGTCCTTTTTTATGATTAATTACTGTATCAGTGTCTTACCCCGGACACTTGGCACAACCCCGGTCCAAGGTGGAAGTCTCCCGCCAGATGCTTTGAAATGCAAGACTTGGTGGAGGAAGTGAGAGGATATCTCCTTGCGGCAAAGAAGAAGTAAAAGCATCGCCGACAAGCATAGGACGGTAAGAGAATTTGAAGTGGGAGACAAAGTGTGGTTGAAGATCAAAGTCAAGCAGGCCAAGCTCCGCATCGGCAATTGCAAGAAGCTTGCTCCAAGATGGGCTGGACCCTTCAGAAGAGAAGAGAGTAGGTAACCAATCCTACAAGTTGGACTTGCCAAGACATCTTAAGATACATAAGGTTTTCCACGTAAGTTTGCTAAAGAGGCACACCCCAAACCCCGAGGAAGTATTGGAGACAAATGAGTTTTTAGAAATGACGGACGAGCATATTGAAATCGTTCCGGAAGTCCTTCTTAATAGATCTTATAAGAAGACAAGAAGGTCAAAATTCCTCCAATACCTTGTGAAGTGGAAGCACTTACCAGTGGAAGACGCTACGTGGGTACTTGAGTCAGATCTTAAGAAACAGTACCCCGAGTTTATGGAGCAATGCAACGGTCGGCTCGTCACCAAAGTAGTCGACATCAGCAACCAAGAAATCGGCTCAGGCATGTCGATTTGGGTTTGGATTTAAGCATGTGTAGCTAAAGGCTAATCACGATGCAGCCTATGCTAGGCATGGGTTGCATCGTTGCCCGATGATGAGACCACTACGGTGCTCTCTAGGGCGTGGTGTAATGTCAATGTAGGCATGACCGCGTTTCCGCGCTTTGGTTGAGTGGAAGGTAGATTAGAAGTCTACTGGTCCCTGAAGTAGGCGACCTCGAGAGAAACGAGGTCATTCAGGTATGCATTGATAGGAAAAGCACCTCTAGTCAATGCCTACGGGGGAGGGCCCTTCACGCCCCATATACGGGAAGGACCCAAGTCCCACGCTAGGCAACTACAGGTGTAGGCATGAGCGGCATATAGGCATAATAGGGGTATTTGTCTCTTCGGCCAGGATGGGAGAAACATAATCTTCCTATGCTTGAGAGATATGCCTTGCATCCATATAATTGTATTTAATGGGTGGTTCCCTTACAACCAACCCTTATAATAATAATTAAATATGTACTAACGTGAGCGTACATCCCGCAGCAACTAGAAGGACCGAAGCGCGTGAGGGTAGCGCTACAAGAACTCAAGCATAGTTTTGCCATAATGTGTTGTGAGGAGGCTTACAGAAGTTTTAGTTAAAACCTTAAAGCTATAATTGATGTTAATTTTGTGGAAGAGCCTCTCACCATAGTACAATTCAAAAGAAACCATAAATATTACCCTGAGGTGATTAATATAATATGGATATGTAAGTGTTGTAATTGCAGGATATGCAGGTACCCAAGGTGGGAGACGCGTGATCTTTGAGGGAAGATCAAGTCAAGGTAAGGGGAGAATGTGGCGTTCCAGCATAAATACGCCCCCAACACGTATATTATATCTTTGCCCGTCACTGCATACATGTCACAAGTGACATGTACTTGAGAGTAGGACAACGTTGCACCTAGGAGCTAAAGGTTGCACCTAGGGGGCAACCTTGGATGTTGGGTATGTAATTAAACATACACAACAAAAGGTTCCTTGTTCATCCATTTCCAAATGGCTTAAAGCCATTTGCCCATGTGGATGCCCTAACCTAGATAGAGTCTATATAAGGGCTAAAACCCTAGACCCTAGCTCTCCTTTCACTTTGCCAAATTAGGGTTTTCTAGAGCTTCCTTTCCTCTTTAAGATTCAGGGCTTTCCGGGCCAATTCGGCCAAGGTAAGGTTCGAATCGCATTGCCGGGGCTCAGAAAAGTCGGATTTGCACAACAAGGTTCTTGAAAGCTTGTTGTCTTCGCAAGATCAGGAGCATGGACGCCTTCCGAGGATCAGGAGCAAGCCAAGGAGCAGGTATCTAGTTGTTCTGTTGTGCAAAACCGTCTTTAGGCGTGGCAATATGCCGGTTTAGTATGTTAGATCATCTCTGGAAGCCTTGTAGATCCCTAGATCTGAGACTCTAACGAATGAACCTAACATTGGATGTTAAGTAGATAGATTGATATGATTCTCTATCTCTGTTCTGTGATATTGCATGTATTTCACTCTGTGATCTCCTTGTTGTGGGAAGGGGGGGTAGAGACCTAAAGGCTGTGTAGAAGATGCTCCTAGCATAGCACCTTAGTTCCCACATAATTGCGGCCCGTGCACAGGAGCCCACCTGGCTGTGGGTGAAGGGGCAAGGCCGGTTGATAAGGGGGAACTTGTCTCATCGCGGACTGACCCCTCTGGTAGTAAAGCCTATCGGGGGTCTTTGCTGGCTAGGCTTAATGGCTTGTCACTGCGTGTGGGCAAGGTATGAGCTCGACACTCGTGGGGTGGTGGATATGACCTTCCAGTGAGTTCAAGTCGAATAAGGGCAGTGGCCCTCTAGCCGCCTGCGATGAGCATGGATACCTCTGGAGGAGAGGCAGCTCTCTTCTGCCTCATGGGGGGTTGGGGAGATGCAACCCGCCAGGTAGCCCCTCGGCTATTCACGGCGGCAGCTACTGGCCAAGTCCCAACACTTTTCAGCCTACTCGCAAAGTGTGCACGGGAGGGGCGGATGGAGTGGACTACCCTAAGCCATGTTCTATGCCAGCCAAATCCATTGCCATGAATTGCATGCGCAATGAACTCCCGGAGGCCTAGTCAGTCATCCCCCTTGAGTAGAGCCACGGGTAGGATCTTTCCTTTGTATTATTGTTATGAAGGTATTGGCGACTCTGTGATGTTGCTATTGTTATGGTGATTGTGTTGTATATTATTAGTTGTGCTCCGCGTTTGTTTGTTACGCTTCCCGCAGATAGGTCGATCCGATGGAAGGCGGATGAATGACACATCCACTCTTCCCTTTGCCGCTCTGCCCCCATGGGAGTGGAGTCGTGGATGGCCCTGTCGGTACCGGGGGAATGCTCCTCCTTCGAATACGGCGGGCATCGTTATAAGGAGTAGGGGCGTCACACCTTGTAACTTAGAACATCATTCCTTGTGCGGCACCGGATAATTGCACCAGAATTTGCCAAGTCGCATCTTACCCTAACAGAACTATAGCCCATTTTAAAGCCACGGGGCATCACCCCCAACAATCAAAATTCAACAATACTTACCTCTCAAAATCGTCTAGCAATTAGCCCAATGTACGGGGACGGGTTAACGTTTAGCAAGGCTATTCACACAATAAGTGTGCATACTCCACCCATATTGCTTCGCTTAACCGGTCCAACCAAATAAGCGCCCCTTTGTTGAGGATAAGATTCCATGCATTGACAAACTATTTTGATCATCATTTCAATATTTTTCTACTAAATTAAGCTTCCAGATTACTACATCTATACTTATAAAATTCAAAGAAACTAAAATCTGCATCTATACTTATAGGGTTTAAAGAAACTAAAATGTCTTATGACTTATTCAAATGCCTTCAACAATGACTGAATAGAAACCAATAATTCTAGTGTCTAACCTGGTTTGTGTCGCAAATGTTTTGCCTCTGCTCCCTTGGACTCTAAAAACCAAGAGGAACTGGTTTAAGAATAATGCATAGTGCATGGATCATACCATGTATGGATCATACCATGTATGCAATGCACAAAAGAAGTCAGCCCTCTAATCTGCACCAACGCCAAACATCAACGCACTGATCTGCATCAACACTTTGAATCAGTAGAAGACGTCCGCCTTTTTAACTTGTTGACGGATCATCAACAGAAGAAAAAGATCTGTTCAAATTTAATGTGAAAGAAATGAAAAAATCAACAGTGTTGCTTGCGGATGAAATGCCATAATAAAAAATCGGTACTGTTGCTTGCAGATGAAATGGCGTAAGAGAAAACTTGTTGTGTTATGCAATCTGGACATTACTCACCATAAGACGATCCTCCCAGCTCAAGAATGAGATGATCCCGTTAGGCGCCAACATGAGAGCAAAAATTGACTTGCAGAGAGTGGGAAATCCGTAGAAAGAAAGAAAGTTGCATTGAAGTTTTATATGATTCATGGCCATTTCAAATTTGCATTGAATGTGGACAACCAGCATCTCGCAGGGGGGATGCAAACTGAAGGGAACGCCGCATGCGTCTACACATGCGGCGTTCCAGCACGGTTCCCAATAGATTCTCATTTTAATAAAGAAGATAGATTTTATTTGCTTAGGATCTTTGGAAGGAGACTTATCTGAATGGAAAATATTTGGAAGGAGACTTATCTGAATGAAAAAAGGCTTGGAAAATATGAATGGAAAATATGAATTTTCCAAGCCTTTTTCATTTGTTCTATCTCTTTTGTTCAGGTGGAGCTATAAAAATTGAGGCATTACGGCATCATAAGTTCGAAAATTCTAAGATCCTTGTTGCAATTGATCTAATCCCTCTTATTTTTAAAAGTCGTCATTCATTTGCTTGCTTTATCACTTGTCATGCAAGATCAAGTTCTCGGCTTTGAGGGATTTGGTGCATGCGGATGTCCAAGTTCCTCATTTGAGAAGATAAGCTCTGCTTGATCCATAATGTCATTTCAGTAGGAGATTGTGCAAGACTGATTTGACATTCGTTTGATGCTTGTGTTAACAAGCCCGTAAAAAAAGAAATTATGTTTTATGTATGTATGAGAACGAGCTTACCTACTTCTTCCAACAAGGTATGCTATGTTTTTCTCATTAGAACCAGCAATGATCTTATTTTCAAATGTAATACATGGTTTATCCATCTCATTAGTCTTGGAAAAGCCATGAATTACTTTGCATGTCTGATCCATATACCATCAACAAAGTTGAGGTAGGGGTGTAGCAAAGGTTATTTTTTTATTCTTACGTGATGGCAATTTCTCTAGAACCTGAGACAACAAGGAGCAAAAATGACTTTCAGATAATAAAAAATTAGAATAGAATAGAATAGAAGGGTTTTTAGCATCCACGGAGAATAAAACTAAATGCTATTCCATTAACTCTAGCTTCATGATTTTGTTGTTCCCTGGTCTGTGTTGCTTTTCCTATTGCCTTATCTGAGCCACAATACAATAAGCTTGGCAGCTTTCAGCCATGGCGAACTAACGTTGCCTACGAATCTTTGGGCGGGCAAAATGTGCATAGCATAGAGGTGGTCTTAAATGTATTTAACTGATTTGTTTAGCCAAGCAAGATATCCCGGAGATGTTGAATTTTTCTTAGAATAAGTAAATTGGATGCTGGATGTAGAATGTTCTATCAAGATTGAGCATATATCTGGAACATGATCTCAAACTTAATTGGATCAAAAGCTTCAAAATATTGTCGGCTTGCATTAAATCGTCTCTTAATTTGACAGAACGACGATGAAGCATGCTAGTTCTTGAGGGATTGGCAAGGTACTTGTTGTATCCTCTTAGGCAGATTCAATAGATTAATTTAAGCCATTTGCAGAAATTTGAGAACACAAGCTCTTTAGGTATTATGTGAGCAAAATTATTTTGTTCCAAAGCCTAAGATTTGCAGCCTGTTGAATAAAAAACACATAAGATTTGCAGTCTAAGATTAATCCTATTTTCTTTTCCAGCATTGTTTCATGATAAAATATGGTTGGTCGTTGGTTTAGGCATTCTCTTTCTGTGTCCTGTAGGAGGATGAGTCCCACTGCAAAGTTGAGATACATGGTGAAAACAAACATGAATAAGATTCATTTCCATGCATGTAGAATGACACACATGGAGATGTGTATTCCCCTCCTCTATATGCTGATAAAGAGCTTTTCAAGCATGAATTTTTTTTTTTTTAATTGAAGGCTTAGTATTTATATTAATATAGATATATGTGTACATATGAACATATGTATATACATATGTTTACAAAAAGTAACCGATTTGGGTAGGGTTGGTTATGAAGACCCTTCAACATAATGTCTTAAGAAAATATTTAGGCCAGTAGTTTTAGGCCTGAACCTTTATCACAAAAGGATTTCAGCATATAACAGTAACAGTCTTCATTCCAAAAATCTCCTTTTCTTGGGCTCGCCCGCATCGTGATCCTTTCTCCCCATTCCTTTGGTGGCCCTTATGAATAGACAGAATGGGCATTTGCATAAATGAGCTTTCCCCGGATTAAATCTTCCTTTCTTGTCTTTCGCCCCGCATAAAATATCCCTCTTTGCATCATAAGCTGTGTTACAAGCACAATTACAGTGACATACACCTTCATGTGCTATCGGGATCTCGACCCCAAAGCGAAGTTAGCCATAAGCGCATTAGAGTGAAGATCAATCCTTTTCCACTTCAGCTTCTTTACCAACACCAGAATGTTCCCTGCGAATTTCAAAATAAAGTTAGACAAGGATGAAAAGATTTCAAATATGAATACCGAAAATCTCCTCAATCCAATTAATATCATATTTAGTTTGCTCAATGATAGCCTGAGGCCAAATAATCTCCTCTTTGAAGATCGGGGAATTTCTTCCCTTCCACATCCTCAAAGGAGAAGATAAATCGCCAATTTGATGGATTTTCAGGAAGAAAAAGAAGTCCGTGGGGCTCATGGTCCTAAGATTGGGCAAATTAAGCTCGGTCTCGGCTAACTCGAGTCCATTCGGCCCATAGGCGTTTTACGAAAAGATGATTCTCATCTTCACGATCCTGCATACGCGCGCACACAAATGTTAGAGTCTGCCATATTCATTCTCCATCTTTTCATATTTGTTGCAAGAGCCTTATGCCAAAGCTGCCACATAAAGGCTTTTACTTTTGGGTGAATCGGACACTTCCAAAGAAAGATGAGATTCCTTTTGATTCTCATGTGATCAGTATTCCACTTGATATGGATTGTTATATCCTGATCTCTGTTCAGGAATTTATAAGCCCTTTTAACTTTGTATCCACTGAACCCATTTATGTGCCACGAGGCACACATTTAGCCATATTTTTCAAGTGGAATACACATGTATCTCAAATGAGGTGTGCCTACTATAGTGTTTTTTTATTAATCCACATTTTTAGGCATGAACGGCATGCACATATTCAGGTAATCTATTTTAAGTTTGACATATTATTATTCCACTAATGCAACGTCATCCAACAAAATACAGGGTTTTTATAGTTCCAATACAGCTATAGAGCCCAAAACTCAACTACCCTAATCTATTTCATCTACAACACAGGCTACTTTGCAATCCATCTTACAAACCTACTGCATTTGGAATTTATGAGCTAATTATTGGTAATATTATAATAGAGTGAGCGGTGTAGAACCCCCCTGACATAGAGCTATAAGGATGTAGTTCTAAAAACATCACGTTCCTGTTGAATGGTTCTAAGAAGATATCATGAAGTATAAAATGAGTTTCTACACACTTTCGTGTTGAGTGACATTTATGACAACCTTCTATGTAGTTAACCACATTATACACTAGCTCCATTCTATGTCTATTTTGCCGATCCAACCGTTAGAGAGCTCCAAGAGTGGAGACGAAGGAGCCAAGTTATGATAGTGTGTGGCCTGGTAGAGGAGGCATGAGAGAACCTCATCCATATGCTTCAGATGCAGATCTTTGCTCGGATGACGTTCCATACACCCATACACATTGTCAGAGCAAGCCCCCATGGAGCCCAGTGTCCAAACTGCCCCTGGGTAGTCATATTCACGATCGGGGATGCATAGGAGCGAGCAATTTTGATTGAGTGGCAAAATATGACTTTCTATTATGATTTAAGCCACTTCACCCTCTGGCCATGGAGGGCAACCCTCCGTGCGCAGCACCTTGTTTTTTTTGGCAAAAAGAAACGCGTTATTAACTTTGAAGCTAACTAGTTACACGTGATTTTGGTGTTAGCCATTAGCTAACTACTAACTGCTAACTCCTAACTATGCTTATGGCTCCCTCTTGTTTCAGCTATGGTGGTTAGAAAAATAAAGAATTTAATTTTTTGTGACATAGACTCTGCCCGAGCTCCTTTGGGTATAACCGGAGTTGATTCCGGTTTCCTTATTTTGAGTTCCCTTCTAGCCATTCAAAATTCCTGTTGCAAGAGCTCTTAAAATCTTGCTCTTAAATTCTTTAAATGCTATAACTTTGTATTAGATTCAAGCACTGAAACATGGCCGCATTTTGTATGCAAAAAAAAAACTTTTAAAATCTTTGTTTTAGTGCATTATGGGGCATGCGTTATTTTTAATGGTTTATATATTATTCATGGTGTTTTTTGAATTTTTTTTTTCCAACCAAAAAACAAGATCTCCCATAACAGAAAGCTCAATAATAATAAAAGCTCAATAATAATAATTAAAAGCTCAATAATAAGAGTTTTTATACTGTAATTAAAAGCTCAATAATAATAATTTCTGTACATTAATCAAAAGAATTGCATTAGCATAGATGAAAACTTCTACACGCACAATATCCTAATATAACCATGTAATTGTGAAGCCTCAATACTTCATTGACAGTGGTCTTTTATGGCAAAGAACATTTACATCTATAATGAATAGTTGTTTTTGCATCATAACAAACAAGCATGGATCTCATCTTCGACACTATGTTGGACTGCATCTCTAGAGCAATTATATGCTCTTAAGGATATGAGTACTTTTATTATTTCTTATATGCTTCCAATCAGCTTGGCCTTACAGGCACCATGAATTGTTAATCCCCTAAAGCTTGGCATACTACATTGGAAATGCCCACACTTGTTAGCTGGAATCTTCTTCTATTTTGATCTGACATGTAGCTCTCAACAATGATTAGTAAATTCACATAACAATAGTAGAATTTGATGTTGAATGTATGCAATTTGAGGTATGGAAAAGGAAGCCATACCCTAAAGTTTTACCATATGCCCAAGGTAATGCGTCTAGAGCGGCCATTATAGAAGGTAAGAGGGTAGGTAATACAATACAAAATTGTCAGACTGCTCCAGCTGTGGTTTGCTGGTCTGTGGAGTAGTAGTAGGCCTCGATTACCAAGAGGCGTGACTGGCAGATTGACAGCTATAATAAGTTTAGGCCAGTCGTGTCGAATATCTGGGTATATTCCAGCATATACTCAGGATATCCCAAGTTTCCACATAACCAAGGGCTTGCCCTTATGGGAGACCCAAAAATAACATATGGGCCTTTATGACCATGTACTGCTGGCATAGCAGGATCTAGGCCTGCTTACCCACCTTTGAGTCGATACAGATAGTAGAGATGAAGAAGTTGATTCTGACCACCAACCCATCCTCCTGCAGGTGGATTGGAAGAGTGTTGGCATGCCCATTGCTTCAATGTCTCGTGTGCCTCAGCTGCACTTATATTACGACCACACAGAGGCCTATGCCGAGATGGCCACAACTGACCTAGAGGGAATACTACAGCTTCCCATGCTACAATAATGGATGCCCAGTTAATCAATGTGCTTATGGCTGATGTTGATGACATATGCTTTGAAAGAAGCTGCCCACATGGGCACTACCACCCCAATTCTGGGTCCACACCTAAAAACAACAGTAACAAAAAGACCACATGTCGTTGTTCCAAAAAATCTACATGTGGTTATGTGGAGGTGTGGTTTATTAAGGAGGCGGTGTAGTTTTTTTTATGGAGCTATAGTTTTTTTTTTTTGAAGGTGTGGTCTTTTTTTGAGGTGTCGTTTTTTTAAAAGAAGTGTTGCTTATTTTTTTGAGGGGGTGTTGTTTTTAAGAAGGTGTTGTTTTTTGAGGTGTAGTTTATAACTAGGTGTAGTTTTTAAGTAGTCGTTTTTTATGGAAGTATAGTTTTTTGAAGTGTGGTTTATAAGGAGGTATAGTTTTTAAGTGGTTGTTTTTTAAGGAAGTATGGTTTTCTGAAGTGGTATGATTTTTTTTAATCGAGGTGTTGTTTTTTGAGGTGTCGTTTATAAGTGGGTGTAGTTTTTAAATAGCTGTTTTTTTAAGAAGTATGGTTTTTTGAAGTGTGGTTTATAAGCGGGTGTAGTTTTTAAGTGGCTGTTTTTTAATGAAGTATGGTTTTTTTTTTTTTTTTGAGGTCAAGATATTTAAATTTTATTAATAAGTAAAACAGGTACACGACCTTATTTGGTGGCTCCACAATAGGCCAGATATGCAAGATCTAAACATTGGTCACCAGATAGAAAGAAGTATCATCCAACATTCCAAAATCAGGAGTCTATAACACTGATATGGATCTTCCCTACTTGAACGAAGATTGAGATCAATGTGTAAACTGTAACTGCAGCCATTTGAAGCTCACCACCCGACGATGCAAGCAATTGAAGGGCATTGGGAGCAACTATCATTCCGCGCATTTACTCGGCCTAGAATCCATCCTGCAAACTTGTACTATAGAAGATCATGTCCCCGTTCCAAGTATGTACTGAGGGACTCAATGCTCCCTCTTCCAACAATGCAAAAGATAATGCTGGCCTGCCCGCTAGGGGTGGTCAAATTGCTATTCAAAGCTCCTCCTACTACTAGCATAGGTCATAGTTGCAAAATGCTCAACTTCCTCACTGATCCGGAGTCAAGTTCCCCTTGGACACTTGAATAACAGTTCAGAAAGTCAGCAGCAGTAAAGTAACCCTGGTCTCCCGCCCAAGATTCCTAAATCTCATCCCTTTCACTATCCAAAGAAGTTCAGAGCCATGCCCGTCCATAGAACCTAATTTCCCCTTGCTGGGAAAGGGGGAGGATGACATTGAAGTAGCCAAGACTAAGTTACATCTCAAGGTGCCACAACATAACAACAGAGTAACCAAAGATGCATCCGACATCTGCATTTCATAGACTTGCACCCGCACCAACAAAATCTGCAGCTCTTAAAGGGAAGGACAGCCCATTAAATGCAAACACTGGTTGCATAATTACCTATAATGCTGCCTTTGTCATGAACTCTTGCAAGCTGAACACAGTCCAGGTTCTCCAATATCTATTTCTGGCTCAAAACCATCATAAAAACTTGCAATATATCAGTTGCATTCAACCCCAAGACTGCAGTGAGTGCAGCCAGAGCCACAATGGACATGGCCTTCCTATTGTTGCAGTGAGTGCAACAAAAGAGGTTCAACCTACAAACTGAAAGACAAGCTTAAAATATGCTTCTGAGCCCATAGCAGTAGCCAACAAGAGAATGAGACAGAGGGCAAATTTTGAGCAAGGCTCAAAGATGCCCAGAGTCTTGACACACAAGCTGCCTGCTATATCTTTAGCCTATTGAAATTGGAATCCAGAGAAAAGGCAACAAAGACACTTCTTACCAGTCAAAAATCTTATGCTATGATGGCAAAGCACTAGGAGCAGTAGCCCAACCCCACTACTGAACTTCTAATGCACAAGATCCGAAGATGACCAGCAGACCGATCTTGCAACTATACCCAAGACCCGAGGACAATGGCAGCAGCAGATCATGCTGCTCTTCTTGCTATGGCAACCATTCTTCTGGAGTCTGCACGCAACGGGCGGCGGCCGCCGCCGCCCTAAACGTCGCCAGAAACCCTAGACCTGCCCCAGTTGTCAGAAAATATGGTTTTCTGAAGTGGTGTAGTTTATAACTAGGTGTAGTATTTAAGAAGCTATTTTTAAGGAAATATGATTTTTTGGTGTGGTTTACATAACTAGGTATAGTTTTCACGTAGCTATTTTTCAAAGTAAGTATGATTTTTTGAGGTGTGGTTTTTAAGTAGGTGTAGTTTTTAAGTGGCTGTTTTTTTTAGAAAAGTGTGGTTTTCTGAAGTGGCGTAGTTTTTACGCAGCTATTTCTTAAGGAAGTATGGTTTTTTTTAGTCTATTTCTTGAGCAAAGCACCACCACCTGGAATATTGTTTGTGTGCTCAACTTTGAGAATGTATCTTATTGTTTTACATTCGTGAAAAATAACTTCAACGGTTAGATCCAACCACTACAAGAGAATGAGCAATTTTTGTCAGAAAAATCGTCAGACTGTCTAGAGAGATTTTTGCCTGGCGTACAGGCTGACGAACGTACTGATGATTACTATTTTGATGCTTTTCCTGACGATACTACGTCAGACATATTGTCACATAAATCGTTAGAAGCCTTCGTCAGGTTAAGCGTCACATTAATCGTCAGAATATACGTCAAATATGTATCGTCAGAAAAAGCGTCAGAATTTGCGTCAAAATATGCGCTAGAATAATCGTCAGAAAATGTGTCAGATATGTCGTCAGATACATCATCAAATTTTGCGTCAGACTATTCGTCTGCATCAGACTAATCGTCAGATGGTGCTTTTCTAGGCGCTATTACAATTTTAGTTATAACATTTGATTGAACAGTATATTTTAGATGAAATTTGATGTTTCACAAAGCTCCTCGATCTGTCTAATGATGTATTATTTAATTAAGCTTGATTTAGTTAAAGGGAATTAATTTCCATCCCTAGCTAGTATTGTAGGTTTGAACTAACACGGACCCCATATTTATACGTTTATGGGACACTTAAGAATCTACCCAATAGACTTACAATACTATATTCATACAGTAACTTGACAATTTTATAATCTTGCTAGAGTTCCTCGGGACAGTCGGGGACAATTTGGCATCGTCTTTGTATTTTATGGTTTAGTAAAATACTTGTAGGGCATACTGGAAATAAGTTAGGGCGAATTGCCCTCTAGATTTGCTAGATGGATACTATGCCAGGAGCCGCATTTGCTTGGTTGCATGGTCTAAAGATCGTGGTCTTAATTTAATACTATGGCTTTAAGTTCATATTTAAAGGTTGGTAAGACCTTCAAAATTTTATAATGGTTGAAAAACCTATCTTTATCTACCTTGAAAAATTGGCCCGGTAGTTGACACTGAAAATGGCATATTGCATGTAAAGAATGCAATATGTGCAAATTTGATGCCTTGGACATTTTGCGCATAGCCCTAGAGTTGTTGGTGTAGGTTATTATTTAGGCAACATTACCAGGACTCTAACCTGACTTTAAAAGAGATGTCACGTGGATGGGGTTAACTTTTACTTTCTAGTTCGTGTCTCCATGCATGGACCTGACCGTGCACAAAACTGTGGTTCTTAAACGGGGAGAATCCACCCGAATGGTGCGTCCATAGCCGGTATTGCTTGTGGAGATTTCCAGTAAACTGGAAGGGTTCACCGGCTAGAGAGAAATCAAGGTGTCGACTGAAGCTTTTGAAATCCTCGCCCTTCTAAAAAATTCGGAGTTAGCTTCGAGAAAAACTTTGCCAGCAAAGTTAAGTTGTGTTGGTATTGCGTGACCTGGACTTCGACTTTTTTTTTTCCGAAGTCAAGTGAGGCAACCACATGGGAACATTGCCTTTGGCCTCAAAGTGTCATAAGCTTATGACCTTGATAAAAGTTTAATAGTTTCCATTGCCTTTATGGGATATAAAAACTAATACTGGTGTATTTCTAACCTTTGAAAACCTTCTGTCACTTCTGGATATCGATTTAGGGCATGCGTAAACCTTTAGGTTAAAAATTTATTATGGCCAAGACATGGTGCCGACATGGTTAACATTGCATTTGATTAGTCTTCTTGAAGGCCAACAAGAACGTTCAAAGGAAATAATGTAACAACTTCAAATAAATCTCACAATATGCAGCAAGACTTGGGGCAGGCTTATGAATGCTTGGCCAAGGCAGAAAAAGAGTTGAAGATGCAGTTGACCACTAATACTCTTCAGTGATGTCTCTTTCCCTTAATTCATTTTTGGTGGTAGCACATATTGTAGTCAATTCTGTTTGCCTCAAAACTTAGATGTGTTTATGGTCCTTATTAATTGTTGTTTTTGCAGTGGAATTGAGCCATCCTCAACAGCTATTGAGATTAAAAAGGCATGTCAAAAACTAGCATTGAGACATCATCCGGACAAAGTAGTACGCTTCCTGTACTACACTTATTTTATATTCTACTATTTATGAACTCTGAAGAAAAAAGATCTTGCTGACGCGTACATTTACTTCAGGTATTCTTGCACAATGGAACACTAGCAGAGGCTGAAACCATGACTCATGATGTAGTTAGGGATCTGCTGGGGGGTTAAACTAGATATTAAGAACTGTAGTAAGAAATTGAATATTTGTTCTTGAGATCTTAAAGACTTCTATGAACAAAACGTGCAATTCCTTTGCCAGCCTCTATTTTCACAAGTTTGCCAGTCAACTTTGCCAGTCAAAAGTTGGCCTTGCTTACTTGGCATGGCATGTCATCAATGGCATGCAACATCATCATGCACATGACATATCACCAATGGCATGCCACATCATCATGCACCTTGCTGTCTTATGTTTCCGCAGGTTGTGGTTGAAATATGCTTCGTTGGGACAGAGTGGCAAAGCAGAGTAGAATAGTGGCACATAAGGTGAAATGGCAATGAGATGGCACTAGAAATGTTGAGGTTGCTTCGAAACAACAAGCAAACTTCATTCTTTGCAAAAATTATGGGAGATGACATGGCATGAGTATGGTGAGGTGGCAAAGATGAGTGGTGAGGTGTGAAAAGATGAAGGGCTAGAAAACCAAAGAATTTGCCTAGACAACTTTTCAACTTAAAAATAAAGCATATTTGTCCATGGTGACATGGCATTCCCTTGGATGATGTGGTATGTGACATGATGACTAAGCATTTTATGCACTTTAGATAGAAAATGACTAGGCCAATTAAAAGAAAAGGAGAATTTTTTTGAGTGAGATAAGTAGGCAATAATGGCAAGCAATAAGGAGATGTGGGACTAGAAATGATGATGGCATGGTATGAGCATGTGGGATGCAACTATGAGTGATGACATGGCAAAAAATGAGGAAAATGAAGAATTTGCCTAGGCAATTTGAAACTTCTTAGAAGAAGCATATTCACTATAATGACATGGCATTTCTTTTGAAGATGTGGCACATCACAATGTATGACTAATACATTTGGTTTTAAACACATTTGGTTTCAAATTGGGATGTCAATATATGATGTGCCAAATATTCTGACAACATTGATATTCATTGACGTAAGACAATCATCTTTTGTCCTTTGAGCTTCTTAAAACATGCAAATCCTATAAGTAGCTTATGCTGCACCAAAAGATTTATAGAAGAATATGCAATGTGCATTCAATTTTTAGAAATAGATGCGTTGAAACAGAGCTAAAAACAACGAAAAATTTAAGAGATTCTAAGCTTGGAAGAAAAACTTGGAAGATCCATCGATGGCAGAATGCATGGCAGCATAATCCATGAGATCGGCCTGTAAACCTTTCTGCAGCTTCGTCAAGCTTTTGCAAATGCCCGACATTGGCTGGAAAGACCCATAAATTCCACCAAAGAGTCAAGAAAATTAAATGAACACATTCCTAAGATCATGAGAAAAAACTTGCAAAGATCCTAAGCTTGCAAGAAAAACTTGAAAAATCTAAAGCAAATCCTACTCGTACTGCGAAATAGGGCAAGTGCCATAGCCATCGAGTGCCAGGGGCTACAAAGCGGCATCACAGCAAGCTCCAAGGGCTGCCCACCGCCATAGCCGCCCACCGCCATAGACAGACCTTCGCTGAAAAAAGATGGGGGCGGAGGGGCAAATTAGCTCCCCATTTCCATGTTGTGGTGATCTGACCCTTGGGTTCCACATTTCGGTGTGGCCAGTGACCCCTTTCGGACTGCCACCGATTGTGGGGCCCCACCGGTCCACACCGTAATGTGGTTTCCGTGACCATGCCACCATACAAGGACATCCATTTGTAACAGTGTAAAGTGATAAAACAAGATTATAAAAACCAACAAACATTTAACATCATCATAACCTATGAAATTTATATTTAAAAGTAGAGATGAACGGCGGAGATGAATTCAAATAGACGGTTAAGATGGTGATCCTAACATCCTATTGGTGGAATTGAACTTTTTATTGTTTGTTTCCAAGAGATATGGCGCCTTCCTCTTGCCGCCGAAATTCAAGGCCACAGCGGCCGGTCCATTGCAGCTTCCATCTCCATCTCCACTGTGCTCTAGGTTCGCCTTGCCGCCTCCAGCTCCACGACGACCAGATCTTCAGATTCGCCTCCAACTCCACAGCTGCCAGTCCAAATAGGGTAAGCTTTCCAAACAATATGCCTTATTCGGCCAGATCCTTCAGCCTCCAAGGATTTGCCCTCTTTCGCCTGTTTTGCTTCCAAGGTTTCTTCTGTTTCGCCTGTTTCAGCCTCCAGGTGTTTGCCCTGTTCTCATGTTTTGCGTCGACAAGATTTAAAATGAAACGCACTTATTTCAGAAGTGCGTTTGAAAGATTCCTTTAAAAAATTGAAAACTTGAAAAAAAACAGACAAAATAGGGAGCAAAATAGATTGTTGAGCAATTAGCATTCGGAATACCCCCAAAAAAGCAACTTTTTTGAAGCCTTTTCATTTTTAAAAGAGGGCAAAAAAAAAAATGCTTGTTTTGAGGAGAGAGACATTAATTTTGATAACTCAGTAAGTATTTATTGTTGAAAATAGAAGGAAATATAGTTTGTCTTTTTGCAAGCTTAATATAAGTGCTAAGAAAATCAAACATAGGAAAGACAAGGAGTGTGAAATCATGGAGCAAGAAAGAGTTGTTCTAATTAAGCATTGTTGAAGAGACAAAGCTTTCAGTTTAAAAATCTTCATCAAAATATATTATAATTCTTAGCACATAGTTTACAACGGAAGTAGTTAATAACTCTGTCTGTATAAATTTATATGGCAGGTGGGGGAGGCGGCTCTTCCCAGTCCACAGGACTCTCGTACCCCTTAGCCTCTGTCTCTTGCGAGCCCACAACAGCAGAGATGCCTCCTTTTGATTCCAATCCTATCGGCACAGCCGGTTTCTCGGGCACAGGCTCCACAGGCTCCAAGTCGACAAACTCCACCTCCTCATCTTTTCTCCCTGTAAGTGGAGGCTGGATTTCTGTATAAGTGCCTTTAACATCGCTGGCACCGTTCTTTGCTCCCAGTTCCTCGTTTTCATCAGGAAAGGATTCACAAGAGCTTATCCTGGTCCTGATGAAACTTACTTTATCTGGGTCTATGTCGACGGAGACGACATTGCGCCCCTGCTTAAGGGCGCAAACTGCTGTGGTGCCTGATCCAGAAAATGCATCTAAGATCCAGTCTCCAGGGCGAGAAAACCACTGTATCAAATTATTAATAAGCCTCTGTGGCTTCTGATAATGGGACACCACAGCGCCTTGTCGCTGTGGGTCTCTTAATTTCTGCAGAACAGCCGGGAACTGAAAGCATTGCAGGGAGGAGTCTTCTCATTCTACGTATTGAAATGAACCATGGTTTTTTTGGTGTCCGCGCTGTAAAAACCAATATAAAAATGCTCGAAACAACTCACTAAGCGCGGACCACCACCATGACCCTTGACGTTTGTTTTAAGCCTGTCAAACAATACAGCAATTAAAAATTAGTAGAAAGAAAACAAGGAAAATAAGTTAGCCCAGTAGTGTGGCGGTATAAATTTATACCACGGTTGCCTTGCTGTAAAAAATTTTACCACGGCGGCAAGCCGTATAAATTTATACAAACATTGCCTTGCTGTATAAATTTATACCACGGTTGTTCCAGCCGTTTAAATTTAAACAAGGCAACTGTGGTATAAATTTATACCGTGGAGTTACAGTAAAAAGAAAAGCGTTGAAAGTAAAGCTTACCAAACGCAGTTTTCGAAGCCGGTGTTACAGACCGCTCCCATAGGTTTAAGCACCGACATCGTCTGTAGGTCGGAATGGAAAATGATGACCCTCCAGTTAGCAGATATCGTGACTTCCTTCAGGCCATCCAAAAAAGAACGGACTTGCACGTGCGTGAAAGCCTCCTCGTCAAAAGCGCTATCCTTAATTTTAAAGCCATAAGGAATATCTGCAATGCATAATATAAAATTTTGCTTGTCTAAAAGAGTCCCCAGCCTCGTGCAATCACCCTGAACAACCCTGTACAAGCAGTCCTGACCAAATGTTGTAAATCTCTCATAAGTAGTGTCAAAACTACCAGTGGCGACCTCTTTACCCTGTTCAATTGCCTTAAGTCTCTGCCTCTCCTCCTTGGCCCTACGAACTAGGTTTAAAAATCCAGTTGGTAGGCCCCTTCTTCTTGTTCTGTAAGAATACTATGAGACAAAGGCACAAACACAGAACATATTTTCTACAAAACTTACCCAGCCACTGAAGTTAACAGCGTGCTCTCTGATGATACTATATGTGGTACAACTTGGGTATAAAAGCTTGCACTCCTCCCAGTCCTCTAGGTTTAGCTGCTTCATTAACTCGGCCTGGCAGGTGACAATGTCTTTCTGACTGCAAAGGGAAAAATAATGTAAGACAAAAAAAGGTAGAAAAAAACACGGCATAGCAAATGAGGCTTACATCTTAGCTTCCTTGGCCATCTCGTCCAATGTGAATTCCTTGGCCACAACTTTTTCCAAGAGGCGAACAAAAATTTCTTTGCTTTTTAACCCTGTAACTGCGTCCACGGTACAATGCTCATATTTTTTTGTTTTGATTCGCCACCTTTTTTTGGTTTCTTTCCTGCGGAGCTAGCTTGTTCTTTAAGCTCACCATCTTCGAACATTACAAAAAATTCTCTCTTGAAGATCCCACTGTTGCACAGTCTACTGTCTAAATGCGCACGGTGACTAGGCACGGTATAAATTTATACCGTGCCCAGGCTAATACACACTTCTAACCACGCTAAACATACTACAAAAGATTGAATTAAAGCATTTACTTACTTGACCATCTCTGAAAGCGAGCTGAAAGTAGTTATCGTATTGTTTCACAGCCATAATGGGCTTCTTATCAGAATCATAACTGAGGCAGCACTCTGTCACACAGGCTTCTCGAAGCTCTTGAAGCTTGTTCTTTTGTTTTTTGAAGTCCTCTCCATGCACTTGTTTGAAATCCACGTACTCTCGGTGCAGGAAACGGATCTTGTCTATTAGGCTCATTTTTAGTCTAAAGTCATTGTCGAGATTATGACTCACGGCAATGACTTTTGCCTCTTCGTCTGTTACACCCACGTAAATATGGGCTTCCACGCTTTTCCACACTTCGTTACGGCTTTCTTCCTTTGATAGTTCTTTTCTTGCCTTGTAACTGTGTGTGCCTCCAAGGACATAATAAGTGTAATCTTCGAAGTCTGCCTTTTTGTAATCTTTTAATTGGTTGCACTGACTTCTATCAACCATCACAACTAGTGGCGACACATGCGCATGAGGATTCCTTCTCATTCTTTGCTTAAGGATAGCCACATGTGCCGCGTACAACTTTCGGAATAGGTGGCCTCTTAATAGTGCTTAGTGTCAAGGAAATGGTCTGCTTGAGGAGTTTGGTTTCATTTACGCGCTTTAGAATGGCACTTGACTTGTCTGAGGGCCGCACAACAATATCAGCTCCAGGAGCCTTTTGTAGAGCTTCTGCTGACTCATCTATAGTCAAGGTTTTTGTGGTTCTTTTCTTTTTGGTAGGAGGCTGTGTATCTACTACCAGGGAATGCTTCCTACCCTTCCCCTTTGGCACCACCGGTTCCTCCTCCTCTTCCTCTTCTTGTTCTGAAACCTCGTCCTTTTCGACATCTTCTTGAGGACTTGGGTACCAAAGACCCTTTACCATTTCTTTTTCTTCACAAAGTATTACTGAGGACAAAATGTCTACTATGTCCTGTAATGCAGGGTAAATTAGAAAGATGATGGTATAAATTTATACGTGAGGCCACTAAGACATACTTACATAGCCATTCTTGTAATTTTCCGCCATGTAATCATGTACGTCTTTAGGTCTGCACATGCTTATGCGGAGCATTCTACTGTTCAGAACATAAAAGACTTCACCGTTGTCATTATTGCACTTCATCAAAACCTCATCTTCATTTCCAGTTGCAGTAAGTGTTATCATTTCCCCAGCGGGGTAGTAATCATCTTTGGTAAACTTTCCCTCCCTGATTGGTTACACAAATAAAGGTAGGCCTCTGTGGGTTTGCGCTCTCTCGCTCCCCTGTGCACGTACCACGTCTGGTCTGACAGTTCATATGTTTGTGGCTCTGGTGGTGCCGCCTTTGATGATTGGCCTCTCTGTGTGAACTTGATCTTTGGGCTGAGAAGGAGCAAAAAAAACCCATTTTTACACCAAAAATACAATTTTCCGCCACTATTTTAGACACTTTAACTATAAGAAAACTGGCTTAAAGGACCTAAAATGCACGCTATTTTAACCCTTTATTGGTGTCATTTGACCTTTAAAATACAACATTAATACTCAACTACTGAGGTTTAGGACATTTTTTTAGACTCTTGACACTTTACGAGAATAGAAGCCACAAATGTTGTCTTCTGTAGAAATTTAAACCGAAAGTGTTCTGGAACGGTATAAATTTATACGCCTCGAGCAAGAGCGGTATAAATTTATATCATTTGCAAAACACTCACGGTATAAATTTATACGCCTCGAGCACGAGCAATATAAATGTATACCGTTGCAGAACACTCGCGGTATAAATTTATACGCCTCGAGCACGAGGGGTATATATACCCCTCGACCATATAAATTTATGCTTTCGGTATAAATTTATACCGCTGAAGTGTTCCCGTAAACGGTATAAATTTATACCGCTCGTGCTCGAGGCTTATAAATTTATACCGTTCCAGAATAATTTCGGTATAAATTTATACAGAAGGACCTCAAACTCAACAGATTAAAAGAGACGAGAAACTAGAATAGTACGGAATAGAGACTTACGTGGCCATGATCGTATGGATTCGCTTATAGCTGTTTGGAGAAGCAAATTGGGGGGGGGGGGTATATAAAAGCGACCTGGCCTTTGACTACGGGCTTAAGTACCTCGTTAAGTGCCGTTTTAGTATAAGCGTTTCTCCATAAAGTTTCCAATACAAGTGTCATAAATTTTAGGTATAAATTTATACCGTTTACGTTCTATGTTGACCTCCATTTGTATAAATTTATACAGTCTCGTATAAATTTATCTGATCTACCGCTTCAAGTTTCCCTTCTACGTATAAATTTATACCATCTACGTATAACTTTAGGCTGGCCCGCTCTTCGTCGTATAAATTTATACGATTGTGGCGCTAACTTTACGAGTATGGCTCGAGAGAAAAGCTGCGCAGAGCCTCAACTCTGTTCGCGCGGGCTTCCTCCTGCAATGACTTTCACACCTCCTCAAGCTGACACCGGGGAAGTAGCCACAAAAATTCTGCCTCAGATATTCAAACCCCGGCTCTGTTGAGTTTACTCGGCCACGACCACCTCGGCTTCCACCACCCGGTTCAATTTACTCCACCACACCACGCTGGCGAGGGTCGTTTGCCCCCACCAATGCGTTTTACTCCACCACAGGCTGGAGAGCTCGGACTACCTCCTCCGGTTCATTTTAGTAACGTAAGCCCATAGTCCAGCGCGTAGGCTCCCTCCCCGGGAGGCAAACCGCCAACTCCATCCATTTAAGCTAAATGGTACTACAACAAGTGGGGGCGATCAGCGCCACACTTCGGGGAGGCTGGTCAATTACGTCACCAACTTTGATTACTTTTTTCCCGAGAGAGGGAAAGCACCTCCCCGAGGACTTGCCCACACCAAACCTCTCGGCATCTACTAGTACACCTCATGTTGATCTCTCGGGGCGAAGAAACACCTCATGTTGATCTCTCGGGCGAGGACCTACCAAAGCCACAAGACTCTATGTTGAATTCAAAGCTCCACGCAAGTAAGAATCTTAAAGCGTAACTTACACAAGAAAGCATGTACAACCCAAAGAAAGAAAGAAACTCATGGGCCGAGGCTCACTTGAGGGGCAACACATACAAAGCTTTGTTGTTCTCAAGCGTTGTTTGCTTAAGATTGGACTAAAGGAATTGAGGTTGATTCGTGATAGTTCTGAGTTCAATGACTCTGCTAGACCAAAGGGGCTACTTAGCCTTCAATATTAGGCGGATTATGGTGAGAAGTTTACTTACACAATTTGGTGGCCCCACCGTCACAATCAAACGACCTTTAAATTTTGATTCATGCTTTAGGCAGTGAGACGACTTGACCTTTGAAGAAAAAGGCGTGACAAGAATCCAGGCATTAATGACTCTCTTTGCCATTCGGGAGGTATATCCGAATTCATGCCCTTCAATGTGTTTTCTGGATGGAAGGTTTCTTTAAGGAGTCTTGCGAGAGACTCCCTAACAGCCCCATGTATCACTTGAGTGACAACTTCCCGAAGCGTGAAGTCTCGATAATTATAAGGACATGTGTGTTGAGGCTGGAGAATGCCATATGCGCTACTCTTACTTCACTGTGCTCTGGAAAAAAGAGTTTTCTCGCGTGTCCATTCCTAGAAAGCACCGGATGTCTGTTTGTGCTACATGCTCTGAATTAAAAGCTCAGAGACAAAATGCAAGGACACTTCACACTAAAAGTAAGCTTCCAAAACATGTTCTTGCCTAGTTCTACTTAAAAGTAGGTTCTTTCCTAAACATATTTCCATTTCGGATGAATGAAAAGAAACCGAACAAGCCGCAGAGAGAACAACAATCTTTGGAAAGGAGAAAATTGACAAAACATAGGAAGAAAGCCTTTGGAACAACCACTCAACTCATATCGGTTGTTATTGATGGAATGGACAGGAAGAAGACCACCCTACCACATTTTGTCAATGTGCCTAAGGATCTTTCTTGAAGAAGATTTCATACACTGCATGTTGTTGGTGCTATGGTATTTAATGGAAAACTATCTTGCAAGGCATTTTTGAACTATCAAACATTCATGCTGATCCAAATCTCACTATCACAATCTTGAATAAGCTTCTTTCCAATCTAGAACATATACCACGGTTCTATATCTTGACTAGACAACACGACAAGAGAAAATAAGAATCGGCGTTGTTTGCTTCACGTGCTATGCTAGTTGAGAAACAAATCTTCAAGAAGGTGAAGATTGGTTTCGCTTGTTGGTCATACCACGATCAAATTGATCGGATGTTGATAGGTTCTTTAAGCGTCTTGCTCGAAAAAAGCTCTCGACCTACCAGCAATGATTGAGGTTATCAAGATTCCTACAATCCTCGTCCGGACATCGAGTTATTAGAAGAAACTTATGATTTCAAGGAATGGATTTTTCGGAGAGATCAACTGGGTCACTGTGCTATTGAGCACATTACATTTCAGCATCAGATCAAAATTTCACTTGTAGATGGCAAGGCCATCTTACAAGGAAAGAAATATGCCACATCCTTGCGATGGCGACCCGACCAGCAGCAGTATTCAATTCATTCGCACCATCCCCAATACTAGTTCTATGCTCTCTGCCAGAGCAAATGCCTCTAAAAGCTTGAAAGAAATCACAAAAGTAAAAAGAAGGGGAAGAGCATTTGACTCAAACAAATCATTGGATTATATTGAGACAAGTATTGATCGTGTGCTCTAACCACTTTGGGGAGGCGGATGCTTTATGGTGGCCTCAGTTTTTTTCAAACAGCGTGACATGTTGCAAGCTTCATTACAAGGTCGAAGACCGGTTATATTCAGCGGCCATCTAGGCAAACTCTCCTGTGCAAGTTGAGAATCAAGAGGAACATGTAGAGATAATGGCTAGCTCAAATGAAGAAGATGTGAGTCATGTACACCGGCCCCAGACGCATACGGCACAACAAGTTGCTCGAGTCTCGGTTCGATGTCGAGAGATTGAAAGGAATGCTCATAGCTGTCCCGGTGATAATGATGAATCACGGGAAGCCATTACGGCTAGCTAAAGTACTAGAGGTAACAAGAGGATGGAATTCCCACTCAATTAAAAGTGCACTTTGGATGAGAACAAATCTTTGCCAATGCTTTCGGTGGGAGTTATACTTTGGAGATGGTAAAAGCAGGAGTGGGAAGAGAGCAAAGTCCAAAGCAAACACTTTGTCATAGATCTAGCTGAAGTAAAGGTTATTGCATATGACTTTGTTACGATTGCTGCTAATAAGTTACATTATGGTCACTCAAACTTTAATAAGGTCGGCATGTGGATTAGACAAACAACCTAGAAAGGTGGCCAAAAAAGACGATGATGAAGACTCACTTGTAGACAGTGAGGAAAAAGATCGTTCAAGTACATCCAGTTTTGAGAGTGAAGCTGAGGATGAAGGCTCAAGTGATCAGGGATTAAATGAGTCTGAGGATGAGATGCATCCTGATATTGCTGCAAAATGTAAGTTTGTCCGATGACTCGAACATGTAAAGAACAGAAAGTGCAGGTGATGAGTGTTTGTCAAAATGTCCTATATTTTTGACAATTTTGTTCATAATTTTGTACAATTTTCACAACCTTGAATATATCACTTCTTTATCAATCTACTACCCTTGCTATATTTTTTATTGCCTCTTTTTTGCTACACTTTATATAAGTAACTATTTTTTGTTCTAAATTAGGAGGATGAAAATTGCTATTTAAAATTTTTGCATGGAAGTTATGTTCAATCAACCCTCAAAAATGGTACCTAAATTACCTAAATTGTCGCACCTGTCACAAAAAAATCTTAAAAATGGACTTTTTTAAGGGAATTTTAGGGAATCTTTCAAAGATTCCTTTTGAAGTGCGTTTGGAGCAAATAAGTGCGTTTCATTTTAAACTTTGTTCCAAGGCATTGTTCCTACTAAGACATTATTCCCTGTTTCGTTTTACCAAAAAGCATTATCAAAACTAGATTGCAGCTTAATTCTGTCTCTATATTCTCAAGGGAAAACATGCAAGAAGCAGAAAAACATCTTAAATCTTCTGCTCCAGCTTCATTCGCCCCTGATTTTATTTTTGTTTTTCAGTCTCCCGCTCACAAAGAAGAAGTTGGAGATCACCAGAAACACATTGATTCATTTACTAGTACGCCATATATGGGATATTTACCCTTGAGAAGATGGCACGCCTTCGTAAGGCACCTGGATTATTGTTACTTATTGGCTTCTCCTTACTCCTGCTTAATATTTCCAGCAGCAGCTACAGGGTATGAACATCCACATCTTTCTATCTTTTCACTTTTTGCTATCGTTAGTTACATGGTTTTCTTTCTTTCTGCATCTGTGTCTCCCCCCCCCCACATTTTTCTTACTTTGGGCATTGCAGATACGGCAAGGGTTGGAAGAAAGTTCGCAGGGATGGGCATCAGTTTCAAAAAGGCTACAGTTGAAGAAGGATATGGATTTATGGGGGCAGAAACTATCTCCGTCGAAGGATTGCTGGTCTAAAGCAGTAACAAGTGAGATTTTTTTTTTTTTTTTTGTTTTTCCCTATCTTTTAGGGCCTATAGCTTTTGAACATAAAACTACCTAGCAGGACATGGCAGAAATGGTGGCAATCTTTGGTATGGTGTCTTAGGGTGAAATGCACCATCACATTGTTAGCAAGCTAGCGTTTAACTTGGATAAAGGTTTAAGTTTTCATCTGAAACAAAGGAATCAATGTTCAGAAACATTGAAAGCTCGAACTTAGGCTTAAAAAACTATAAATAAGAATAAAAACAAAAGACTTTGGAAGAACTCTATGCTTATAAAATTACTATGCCTCATGGACTTCTTGGGTTCGATTCCCAAAAAGGTTTTTCTAAGAGAACCTAAGAACAACTAAAATATAAGCCAACAAGAAATTCTTATCTTTAAATATTTTATTTGGTAAAATGCACGTTGTTTTTGTAAATTCTAGTGTTTTCTTTTATTTGTATTTTTCACAAAAACAACACATGAAACAATAGCTATTTTTAAGAAATAACGTGTTAATATTTTTTATAACTACATTTGAAAATAAATATTTATATAAAACCAATATGGATTTTATTTAAAACAATACTCGAAAACAACATCTACTTTAAAAAACCACGTATTTTTTTTTAGGAAACCAACATTTAAAAACAACATAGTTAAAAGAAAAAAATAGAAAACTCCATGTAGTTTCTAGCAAAATCGGACAAAATTCTATACGTGTTTTTTTAGTGTTGTTTTTCACAAAATAACAGTTAAAAACGACATGTGGATTTTTTAGCTTTACAAAGAACCACTATCTATTTTTTAGGAAAGCAACACTTGAAAACCACATCTACTTCTAAAAAACAAGATGTAGACACACGTGTAATTTCTACGTGTAGATAATTTTGACAAAACTCTACGTGTAGACTTTTAACAAAAAAAACTACATGTATAAAAATTTGGCTAAAAACTACCTGCTGTTTCTAGCAAGATCGGACAAAAAACACCACGTAGTTTTTTTATGTTGTTTTTTAGTAAAAACCACACTAAAAAACAACATGTGGACCCAGTATTGGGGTGGTTGTGGGGCCCTTGGGAGCTACAACCTTTTCTTGCAACCAATATTTGATGACGAGTCTATGGAGCTTAAATGCTGGCTTTGGCAGGTCAATGACTCAGCATTGCGCCCGCTTGCAAGCGAGTATTTCTGATTTCTTCCCCATCTTATCTTCCTCCTTCGCTATGCTAATGACCTGATCTTGATCACTTCTCTTGAATCATATCTCATTGCTCTCAAAACCTAGCTGCATCAAGAATTTCACGTAAAAAGTTTAGGATCTATATACCACTTTCTTGGCCTTCTAAGCAAGCTTTAGACTCCTTCCACATTCATCAAACCAAATATCTCCATGATCTTTTTTTGTAGACTGATATGCTTTATTGTAGTCCTGTTACAACTCCTCTAAAATTTGGCATCCCCCCTCGCCCAAATAACCCTCCATGCACCTCATGTCTTCTTCATGTCCAACATCAATACTATAATATACTTGGTACAGTCAACTTCACTGCAATATCAGCTCGTCCTGACCTTCTCTTCCTCTCTTCAAACTCAGCCAATTTGCAAATGATCCTCGTCACTCTCATTGCCTTCATTACATTGCTGGATCACTTTCCCTTGGCCTTCATTATACTGCAAGTGGGGGAGATAAAGTTGTTGATTATTCTGATTTTGATTGGGCCAATACTTCTGACTGCAAGTCAACCTCGGGTTATGTGTTTCTGTATATGCAAGTAGCGCTCAAGTGGAGCAGTTCTGAACAGTGATGTGTTTCTCAATCTACCACAGAGACAAAGTACTATTCTATTATGGCTTCAACGTTTGGCACTCGAGCTGCAAATTCATTCTTCTACAGGTCTTTCTCTGATGGTTGAGAATCAAGGGGCTATTGCCATTTCCAAATATCATGTTGATCATCAATGCATGAAGCATGTGAACATAAATGCCATTTTATTAGAGATGTTCATCGAGGCCTTCTGCAACTAAGGTATTCTCCTACAAATGGCATGGCTGCTGACATATTGACAAAAGCTCTTGCCCGTTCAAATCTTGCACACTTTCTAGACATGATCGGGCTTCTTCCTCCGCCACCAAAACCATGATCAATGGGGGTTCTTTCTACTTCTAAGGCCCAGATTCTCTGTGGCATCAAATGCCATAAAAAAATATCTACCGTTAACCAGATGTATGATTCCACTATGGCAAAGGTAGTTCTTCCACAACAAAATCTACTCCGTTGCTCTGATTCATGTTAAGATCTAGAGAATGGCCTTGGGTAACAAGATGGTAAAAACATATAGGAGTAAGATGGCCCAATATGTGGTGCCACAAGGATTTGGGTGTGGGTGGAGTGGACACAAAATTGATAAGTTCTAGTGGAGCGGTCCCATCTTGAATCTGGTAGAGATTGCCAATGCATATGCCTCAAAAGAATTTTCTTTTCTGTGGCAAGAACATGACAAGTGTTAGAAGAAATAGCAACATGCAAGCCTGCATTTGTAAGTCGCTTAGAGAAAGTAAACACTTCTGAAGACCAAGACATGATGAACTTCACACAGACAAGTTTGCAATGGCCAGATTGCAAGCGTATTTCAATTGTTCCAGAAGCAATGGCATGATCATCTTCCATGCGAACAATTCTTGGATTGGAGAAAAGGGAGTATGAAATCATGGCAGCTCTTTGAGATGTCATATGGCTTATAGCACCCGAGTCCAAATACCATGTGGGAGTAAGAATACGAGGATCAGATTCAAAGGCAGCATAAAGGTAACCTTGAACCATGTTAGGAGCTGGTGGATTAGGAGCTGGTGGATTAGGAGCTGGAGCTCGGCATTCTTTTGCAAGATGTCCTCCTTTCTGGCATCAATAACATGTTATCTTGTTTGTGATCAAACCGAGACTTCTTGGAGGGATCTTTAGGACCCCGTATTTGGAGTCCGGGATCCAGTCTTTTCGGACAAATCTCGGTCAGTATTTCCGGACTCCGGTGACCAGCCAGACCATGGCCATGTGAATGCGATAGGAGGCATCAACCCCGCCATGCCATTCGGGCATGCATCTGAACCGTGCGGTTCAACTGCGTATGAACATACCAGGGGCTGCTGCCCAGGGTACTTCGTTCGCACAAGCCCTACAGGTTCGTGGTACCTATGGGTAGATGCATTCAAGAGGGGGCCAGTTTTGAACGAGGCGTGAGGTGGTATTTCTGGGCGAGCGAGAACGGAATTGGCCATGGTTTTTCTGGCCACCAGTGGCATGGTATTTCTGGCTATGATAACTAAGGTTATCACAACATAAATTGTTTTACATAGATAGATAGATAGATAGATAGATAGATAGATAGATAGATAGATAGATAGATAGATAGATAGATAGATAGATAGATAGATAGATAGATAGATAGATAGATAGATAGATAGATAGATAGATAGATAGATAGATAGAAATTTTAACGTCCGCGAAAACCCCATCGGGTTATGGGATCCAATACAAAAGAGGGGGCATAAGCCCGAACCAAAACGGGGGACAAAGTCCCATTACAAAAACCAAAATCCCCTAACAAGAACAAAACAATGCAAAAAACAATACAAATACCGACCAAAGCCGAGCAGAAGCGACTAGCCCAACCAAGGGTTTAGAGGCCACGGATCAAGAATAAGTGCTCTACCGCTCCGATATACTGCCCATTTTCCTTGGAGCCTCGCCTCTCGAACCTTGCATAACTCGTCCCGTCACCGAGTTAATTGAACTGGGGAGATATCCTCTTGTACCGAAAAGGGAGCGCCCCTGAAATGACTCCCATGCCATAGCACATATAACCGATCTTGGGATGTCGAGAACTGTACCAGAAGATGGCGTGGCCAGTCGGGTCGATTAGCACCCACTCGTCGCACTGTAAAAGTTCTTGGGCTTCGGATATGCTTAGTATCCGTGAAACAATGTGCAGCGACTTCGTTGTCCAAGCAGGAGTCTGTTTCTAAGATGCCTACTAGACGTAGGTTCAAGTAGCGGTCCTGCTCAGGTTGGCCTATACATGGGTTCTGTGTGCTATCGGACAGTCTCGCTGGTTCCTGTGTATGTGCCATGAGCTGCATCTTGCATTTGGACATCCAAATTCTCGAATGGCGGTGCCTCTGGCACTCTCTCAGTTTGGACCATGGCATCTACCGCATCGTGTGTACGCGATTCTACCTGGTTGCACCTTTGCTCTCGCCTCGGTGCGTACCATGGCATCTGATCACAATGCCTCAGTCTGTACCATGGCATCTGATCGCAATGCCTCAGTCTATACCATGGCATCTGATCGCAATGTGTGGGCAGATCTGTCCGGCGGCGAATGAAGGCTAGTATGATATATGTATTCTTTCATCAAGAGCTCCAATATTTCTAGAGCTTGCGCCCAACTATCCATAGGGAGCTGCACGGAATTGGCGATAACTGTAACTGCCGACCAAACCGACTGCATCCTGGAGTGAATTGTAAGCAAGGGGGACTCTAGTGTGGCCAAGTTTGAGGATACTGAAGATGTATCTGCTGGAACTGTAGCTCCCGTGGGACCGAGGCCACTAAGGGGACTGTGCACGGGTGCAGAGGGAGGGGTCGGATATGGTGTGGCCTTGGGACTGTGCTTGGGAGTTGAGGGAGGGGGTGGGCATGGTGGAACCTTCCCTGTGTTCCTCGCCATATCTTTAGCTTTCCGTGTCATGGCTAAGGGTAGGCAGAAAGAACAGACAGAACAAGAAGCCAAAGGGGAAAAATTGAAACTGCTGGGGCCTGGCCTGCCAGGAAAGTCCCCTTACAGAATCGGATGTCTTGAGGCTGGCTAATCTGGGCGGGCTAACAAGTAACAGAAGCAGTTGTGTCGAGCAAAATTATGCCGAAGCAAGGGTTGACAAATCCTGGGTCAGATAGAATCTCAACACGGATGCCTTGATGCTGGATGACATGGGTGGGCAACAGATAACAGATAACAAACAACAGATAACAGAGGCGGTGCTGGGCAAGATCATGCTGAAGCAAGGACTGCGGAATCGATGGCCGAACTTGTCGATGATGTGCTGAATCTAGACTTTAGAGCAATATAACTATTGCTTATATTAAATTTGTAAGTGTAAAAAAAGCCTTTATTTGTTAGAAATTGACATAGTCCTCGCTAACAACAAGCTTGTCCTTATAATAACACTGGCTTATGGGATTCCTAATAATGTGTTATTCTCGTTGGCTTGGATTAAATTAATATGGTAAGTTAATATGGTATTTTTGGCCAAATACCTGGTATTTCTGGCCAAATACCATGGTATTTCTGGCCAAATACCTGGTATTTCTGGCCATGATCACTAAGGTTGTCACAATATATATTGTTTTAGATCAATACAACTATTAAATTTTTAAGTGCAAAAAAAGTCTTTATTTGTTACAAAGTGACATAGTCCTCACTAGCCACAAGCTTAGCCTTTTAATAATAGTGGCTTCATTTTTTGTTTTAGAAATGTGCTATTTTCCCTGGCTTTGAATAGATTAATATGGTAAGTTGACATGGTATTTCTAGGCATATAACATGGTATTTCTGGCCAATGCCATGGTATTTCTGGCCAAATACATGGTATTTCTAAGGTTGTCACAAGGCTATGCTATTTCTAAGGCCATGTCACAACATAAACTGTTTTAGATCAATACAACTATTAAATTTTTAAGTGCAAAAGGGTAAAAGCACGCTGTGGTGTTCCAATTCAGCTGTCCCCCCTGTCCCCCCAAAATGTGGCGTTGCATCCACCACTTTTGTGGTATGAAAGTATAATTATGGCACCGCTCAGCTGCCGTTATTTAAGAATAGAGTCCCAATTTGTGGGGGAAATTCTAATTTCAAAAACTAAAATTCAAATTCAAATTCCTATTCTTTGGTCCCTTCCTGTTCTTTGCCTACGTCCTGTTCTTTGGCTCCTCCATCTTTGCAAGCTCCAATCCATTGTGGATATGGATGTCAATGAGGTAATCGTCCACAAAGGCATTTCGGACGGTGAAAGCGAAGAAGAACCAAGGAACAAGAAATGTTGAAGAAAAGGCGCGAGGAAAAGAAGAAGAGAAGAAAAATTGGAGCTTGCGAGAATTGGCGAGGAAGGATCCGGTTCATCAAGAAGTGCAAGCGATGAAACCGTATTTGTCCTTAATTTGCTAACGTCTTTCCATAAAGCGGACCAAAAGAATGGAGGATACGAAGAAAGAAATTTTACTTGATTTTTTGAGGGATAAAACATTGGAAAAATTCATAGGTGAAGAATTAAAGGATTTGGAAGCCAAGAGCATCGTTATAAGGAGCCTCTGGGACTCCATGCAGATTGTCAAACTCTCTACCAGCAATGACTACCTAGCAGCCAAGAATATCTGCCTTGCAATGTCTGTACCACGCCGTGCAGATTCTGAAACAAGTGACAAAATCAGCCAGCGAGATCTTGGAAAGATATTAGGTGTTCACCCAAGAAACCTGCAAAAGGCAAAGAAAAAGAAGGAAGAGATCGATTACAATGGTGGTAAATGGGTTTCTTACAAGAGGGCTAAAAGATTCGATGCAATTTCAGATGAACATATAGAAAAAATTCAAAAATTTTGGATTGAAAACACCAGAGTGTCTCCTAACACAAAGAATGTTAGAACTAGAAGATTGGAGAGAAATGTAAGAGAAGAACATGCTGCCCACTATCTGGAGGAATCACAGGTTAGTTTATTTCTGTTATTCATGTTTTCTTAGTTATGGTGCTTAGTGTGGTGGTGCATGTGGTGGTTATTGTGTTGTCTGATGATTGTGGTGTCTTGTATGCGGCATGTGGTGTGTGTAGTTGACTCTAGTACGAAATGCAATATTTAATGTTTGGAATATTATTAGAACATGGCGAATTGAGTACTCCTTTCTTGGGTGTGTGTATGCAGTCTAAAAATATTTGAGAATGATAACTAAGCGATCACGAGATACAAATTTTTGTTGAATAAAGACAATTTTTGTCGATTCAAGCCTGACTCTGTTGGAAAGTATGATATATTAAAAAAGGATCTTACAAAATTTGGCTTTACAAAATTTGGCTTTCCATTGAAAGCTCTGTGCGAGAACTAAATTTACATGCATGATTTCCTAAAACAGGAAATCTTTGGTATGGTAGCTCGAGAACTGGTGCATCCAAAATTATTGTTTTACGCACTAAAGCATCTAAGCTTTTCTGCGGTCATCCCAATTTAATAGGATGAGGTTTGCGGTGCTTCTGCATCCCCCGGTGGTAAATCACGCAATTGCTGCCGGTAAAACCCGTTGTTGCGAGAGCAGGCGGACAAGTGGCGAGAGAACAAATATATCATTTTGCCCTTGCGGTAGCATGTAACATAAGCTCATGGACTCGTCTAAGAGCTCTCTTCATCAATCGACTCCAAGCATAGCCATTGAAGGCCCAACATCGATCACGTTGTATGCCTTTAGGTTGGATTCGAAATTAGCAAAGAAGGTGGATTTAGGCATATCCACCTTGAGAGATTGATCACGAGCCCTGTTTAACATGTGCGAATGCCATCCTCGCTCACCCTACAATAGCCCGTAGTGATCTACGAACATCCCTCCTACCATGTTGCGGAATGAACTTGTTCAAATTGGCTGAATTGGGAATGAAACGCCAAAAATCAGGCGTAGGAGCAGGATTTAGGACCCGGATCCTTTTCTAATGATTAGAAGAGGAATGTAATTATTATCGAGGTGTATGCAATTTCAAAAGTGTTTATGAGGCTTGAGGGCTAGGCAGATTTTTTATGTCGGCGAAATAGGATAAAAGTGATGTGATGTGATGTGTGGTGTCGTGATGGTGTGGTGTGGTGTCGTGATGATGTGGTGTGGTGTGGTGTGGGTTGCGTTATGTCCATGGTGTCATGTGGGTGTGTGCATGTTAATGTATGACATGTGTGGATTCAATTTTATTTATTCTCCCCCCTCACCCCACCACACCCCATCTATCCCACCACCATAGACTACCACCACATCTTGCGACCACCACATTACCAACACATGCACACACATCCCACCACATCCCATGCCACACCCCTCCACCACCACCACCACCACACTCCACCACCACCCATCACACCACAATCCACAACACCACACTACACCACCACCACTACACCCCCCCCCCCACCACACACCACCACCGACCACCACACCCCACCACCACACTCCACCACACCACATCATACCACCACACACCACTACACACACACTACTACCACCACCCCCACCACACCACACACCACTCCACCACACTCCACCACCACCACCCCCACCACCCGCCCCACCACCACACCACACCACACTCCACCACCACCCCCCCCACACCCCACCACCACCACACACCACTACACACACTACCACCACCACACTCCACCACCACTCCACACTCCATCATTTGGTGTATGGTGTGTGGTGTGTGGTGGGGTGTGGTATGGTGTGTGGTAATGTACACAGCACTAAGGTGCTCGCTAAGTGAATATGATGAGTGTGGGGCATGGTATGGTGCATGGTTTGGTGTGGTATACACATCTTAACAGTTTAGTGTTCATTTCATGCGGTGCTATTGTTCAAGAGGTTTACGGACCAACATCGAGAAATTAAGATTAGATCTTGAGCTTTTGAGAAGCTAAAACCTGGTTTGTTGTGAAATTAAAGGACTTCAATAGTTGATGTTGCATTCATGCGTGAGGATGCAAATGCTAGTGGATGGACTCAATGGGATGAGAACCAAACATCAAAGAATTGCACTTGCACTGCGATGTTTGTAGATCACATGAACTTGGTCAATGCAGGCACACCAGCATAAAATTGCAAGTCTGAGGAAGCTTGTGGAGATCTATATTGTGTCCAAAGAGTGAATTAGATGAGTTTCACAAGAAGGCGTGCATCCTTGGAAATTGTGAGCTGTGTGGAATCAAGAAGTTTGAGACTGTCCCATGGAAGGAAGTGGCGGTAGGAAAGTGAAATGGGAGTACATTGACTATGAAAAAGACAAGCGTCTCGAGTTACGGTAGGAGGCTTGACTCATCGGTACAATGAGACGAGAACCCAAGGAGCTTCTAGATAAATTGAAAGAGCGTCTAAAAATCTTTCCCTTTGCATAATTTCGGTACCAATGGCGGGCAAAATAGTTTAAGGAGCTTACGGAGAATCTCCCGGCGGATGCATGTCTCGGTAGTGGATTTTGCAGAGAACTATACATTCAAGGAACAAGAGGAGGTGCGGTCGATTATTTGGGTCAATAACGATTACCATTTTGGTTCAAATAACATATCGGTATGACTCGATTGGCGGATGAGATTATCAAGGAAACACATTACTATGTATCGGATGATAGGGAACACGATACTTTGTTAGGCAACAACTTTGCTTCATGAAGTACCACAAATATCACGGAGCAAAAAGGAAGGGTTCCAAAGAGACATTATGTGTTTTCGGATGGTGCGACATCTCAATTCAAGGCTTCTAGACCATTTTATTTTGTGGCTAGGTACACAAAGCTAACGATGTCTATATGATGTGGAATTTTTTTGGTTTAACCCGGGAAAGGTGAACACGATGGCAAAGGCTGCTTTGAGTTGAAGAGATGGTTAAGACAAGCGCAATTAAAAATGGCTGACATAAAATTGAATAATGCTCATGAAGTGGTAGAAGTTCGAAGAGATATTTACTTGTGGAACATCCGAAGTGGATGAACACATACGAAACCGATAAGAGGAAGAATATAAAAGGTTCTTTTGGGAAGTCAAGGTGGAGGATATAGATAGAAAGAAAGCATGGGGTGCGAGAAAGGATTTTTGGACACTAGGCGGATCCATTGTGTACATGCATTCAATCACGAATCTCCATTGCGGTTGCACGAGGGAACTTTCATGCTTGCGCGGCCTCTTGCTTGGATGGCATGTGGGGCGGTTGTGTGAACAAGCACTACGTTGATGATTGGAAACTTCAAGTTATTGTACCATCCTCAATGTGCATCTTGACATTGAGGACCGTAAATTCAGCGAGGTCCTTGTTCTCCTCCAATCCACGATGTTAGCGAGAGGCACTTAGAGTTGGTGATAATTTTCTTGTCGTTGCTCGAAAGGGAATGATGAGGGTTGAATTTTGGATTACGATGTGCACAAAACCAAAATGGATAGTGGAGAAAGACTTCCAACTCAATGGAACATGGTACCTGCCCGGTGATAGTGTCATAGAAGGTATGTATTACAAGAAGGGGCAAGATCAACCGTCGACTATGATCTTTTGCGATAAAGGCGCCTTTAGGCATAGTATTCACAACACGGATCTCGTGCAATCGGACTTCACATGCCACCAACTAAGCGTCAAAAGCGGGTTTGTATATATTTGGATCCTTTATATGAGGAGAAAATTCTGAGAATTTACCCAAAGTTCTTTTCGATGATGATGAAATGTAAAACCATTACGTAGTTTTGGAACTCATGTGAAGTTTTGTGCTTCAAATTTGTGAAAATGAGTTTGTCTTGATTTCTTTTGAAGATTTGAATTCTTCTAAAACACTTGATTCCTTTGTTTGTGAGATGAATTGAATATGAATTTTCATTGAAATGAATCGAGATTACAATAACAATTATGTACATAAGAAAGATATCTGATGATTTAAGTGCGAGGTGACTCATGCACCTACATACTTCCCAATACATATGTTCCTCTCGGTTCCAGCTTTTGTTGCTTCTAATCTTAAAACTTCAAGCATGAACACTCTAACATCAACTAGATCACGGACTGAAATGTCCACAACTGCAGATTAGCCACACTTTGTCAATAACGAGTTTGGTTTGTCTGCTTTGCATTTAAGTTGACTTACTAGATCGGGCAACAATATATTCCTCCTTTCAAGTACCCCCTCACAAATTTGTGCATAAGCGAACATCTGGCAGGGAATACATGAATGACCATCGGTTTGAAGAGGCGTTCTAGAAATTTTCACAACATCGAGGTTGTAAACCTGAAATTATTGTGTCCAAGCAATTCCGGGAACACGCACTCAAAGTTTATTGTCATTGTGCCACAACAACAAAATGCAATGAGCAAGCACTAACCTCTCAATATATGCCTTACGCCATGCAAGCCCGAGCTATCAAAGTGATATATCCCTGGTTTATATCTGCATGCGAGACACGCGTGGCTTACAATCGAAAAGCAGGTCGATTGATGTCCATCACAAGCGGGCAAAAACATGTCTTGGCACTTATCAGTTCACATGTTTCCTTATTGTTTTGTAACTATTTGTGTCCTTGGACAATGTCGAGTGAAAAAAGAGGGTCAAAGAAATGAAAGGGATGGCTCATTCCTTGGAGAATCAAGTAGTATTCCATGTATCTGCAAACATATGCATATCATCTTGCACAATCGATGATCACAAATCGGATGAAAGTATCACCTTGAGAAGAGGAGGATCAATTGATCATTGAACCCACTGCGTGTATCGGCTTCCAAAATTTTGATGTCGGTGGAGCTAATCACGGCGGTTTCGGTTCCACTCGGCCACCACTTCGGATGTGTTTTGGCTTTAGATAGTGGGGACTGCGAAGCTCTATCATCTCTAGTTCTAAACACACACGAGAACATTTGCTCACAATCCATTCAAATATTTTAAATTGAAAAAGTACAACACATATCATAGAATTTTTTTTACTTATATTGACTTTCAAAGAGTGTTACAAGATTCATTTATGAAAATACTTATCGAGCATTTTCATGCGATTCTTTGACTCTTGAGAATCAGACATGTTCCACATTTGATGTTCCTTCACATAAGTGGCACACTTTACTGCGGCCGAAGTCCCTCCAGCCATGGTTTGAGTTGCTCCAAAGGAAATTGGAATCCAACTGCCGGGAGCAAAACTATTTGGACATATCATTGTGTTAATTTTGGTTGGCGAGAACCCTTATATCTCTGTCATCTATCAACAATGTGTTTGTCACACTGGTATTTCCAAAATTTCTGGTACACTTTGGGCCAGATCCTTAAGGAAAATTGGCTTATTAACCACTTTTAATTTTGTGTTGATGCGGTCATCACGATTCCAAATAAAAAGAAATCTGCCCTTATATTCTGCAACAACTTTCTCATCAACAAGTCAACATTACTCTTAGCCATCTTTGGACCACAATGCAATCTCAAATTTTGAAAAACGCCATTCTAAGAACTCACGAAATCCGGGCACGAAACTGCGAACTTTTGATGGTTAAATTTACGGATGGTCACTTCCGGCTCGGCCGATCAGAGATCCTCTCTTTCAAGTCATAAAACTTGCCTAAAATCCCATTAAAATCGAACAAGGAGAATTTCAGTTAACCTCTTGGTTTTTTTTGGTTGAGGTTGTATTGGACTCGTTGAAGCGTGATGCATCTTGTCCGGGATCGGGGTTTCTTTGTCAACTTCATCACTTGCATCCGCATTTGGCTCATATTCGAGCACCAAAACTTTTACGGTGAAGGACCCCGTCTGAGAATGAATCTCAAGGGAATTAATTTCCCCCCTAAATCAGATGCACTAGGAATCTCTTCGTGATGGCTTCGGTTGCGGTAGCATTTATCTACGCAACATAATTGAAATGAGGAAGACCCACGGAAAAAATCTGAGAAAAATAAATCATGTATGTGGCATCGGTACTTACTTGATCTTTGCATTCAATTGACTATCAAATTTCGTTTTGGAGTCTCCGCGGCGTCGGCGGTGGGATTGACTTAGGAGTATCAAATGGGGTGAATTCTAGGTACAAGGGAGGTATCTTGCGATCTCATAAGCGATCGACGCGTGGATAAGCTGTTGGATATCCTTGGTCTCAAATTTACGCAATTCTGCAAACACTAAGTCGATGGACACATTGACAACATCAGTCTTTCACCCCTCTTTGGACTTACTTGTGTCTATTGGTTCTTGTGGTACCACTCGAACACCAAAAAAGCCAAAAGCCATGTCTCGGTCATAATGTGGGCTGGCGGGGCTGCGGCGAGGTTCTAGAGTATCGCAAAACAAATTCAAAATCAATAGAGTCTTTAGGCGAGGGTTAGAGATGATAATATTTACCTCAAATGGTGTGATAGACATGGAATGTGATCTTTGGTATTTGCATTTTGCTATCTGGCTGGCAACATTTTACCCTCCCATTTCGGACAAGCGTCCACAAAATAGACAACCTTCATCACCCTCTTCTTACGCCTCGGGAAGCATTGGAAGTCACGAGGATCTAAAGGAGTGTCATGACCACTACGCTTTCGAGAAAAAATCTCAAATCTTTGCATTGAGGGTAGCGACTCCAGTGATAAGTCTTCACATACCTTTAGCTCAATTTTAGTTTACGCTAATTCCTTATTTAATTGTTTCAGCCCAGGCAACCTTTGTACCATTTAGCTCTTCATCCTTTAGTTAAACACAACCGAACACCCTCTGTTGCTTTTCGGTTCTTTGTCATGATTGATTGCCATGCGTGCAAATCAGCTCTAATTTCGATGCTTTATGCTCCATCAACTCAATCTTTCTTTTGATATCATTTTTCCTATCCTCGTTTTGCTTGCAATCATTGCTGCATCTATCAAACCTAGGCGATGTTGCGACCAACCATTCCTTCACAAGTCGACATAGATGCGCAAAACAAAACAATACGTATATGTCAGCCTCCTAACATAGTATGCCAACCACAATCACACACCACACAACACAAGGTAGTCTCTACACACCACCACATACCACACACCACACAACATACGATGCACAGTACACACCACACAACACGCTGTGGTGGTGGTGGTGATGGTGGTGGTGTGGGGTGTGGTGGTGGTGGTGGTGGTGGTGGTGGTGGTGGTGGTGGTGGTGGTGGTGGTGGTGGTGGTGGTGTGTGGTGGTGGTGGTGGGTGGTGGTGGGTGGTGGTGGTGGTGGTGGGGTGTGTGGTGGTGGTGGAGTGTGGTGGTGGTGGTGGTGTGGTGGAGGTGGTGGTGGTGTGGTGGTGTGGTGGTGTGGTGGGGTGGTGGTGGTGGTGGTGGTGGTGGTGGTGGTGGTGGTGGTGGTGGTGGTGGTGGTGGTGGTGGAGTGTGGTGTGGGAGTGTGGCGGTGGGAGATGGTAGAGTGTAGTGGTGGGATATGGTGGGGTGTGGTGTGGGACATGGTGGATGCCAACAACTCACCACCACCACACATACCTCATCTATCATTCGGCATCCATCATACGAAATGCCCCACAGATGGCATCATATAGACACAACATGACAATCCCCAACATGATGCAAAATGGTAGTAGACATACGGATTCTTGAAGTGGATTTGATGTTACCTTTTACGTGTTGATAGAAACAATCTAGATCAAGCTTGAGATTTTTTTGTTGTAACACAACTAATAATTGAACATACCTGCAATGGCATGTTTTGGTCTCGAGAACATTGCTCTGCTTTTTTTTTTGATTGTGAGTTCGGATTGAATGTGTGGTCTAGAGGAACCTGATTTGGTTTTTCCCTATCATCTTCATCATCCCCTGTCACTTTTTACTATTTTCCTCCTCGTCGGGTTGGATTTGCCTATGCTTTCTCTTGGGTCTAGAAGAAGGCGGCCTCTGCTTTCTCATGGGAGTTTTATAATAATCCAGAAGCTCTTCCAATTATGACCTCCCATTTTATATGCGGATAATAAGCCCTTTGCCCGGTTCGGGGAGCCATTCCACCCCATGTATGTGGCTTTTCCTGTAATTCTTTTGTAAATTTGCATGAACTCTTTGTATTGTTCATTGCTCGGATTCTTCAACTTTGTACAAGAAAACATATGCCTTAATTTTTCGGTTTGAACAAAACATTTGGGGAAAATACGTAGCGATTTATTTGGAACTCTGTCACCCCAAAGCTTCTTTATATCTTCGTGGGGCACAATCTCTTGTTTGAGGAGAGATTTCATCGTGTAACCGATTGGCGTTCAATTCGACTCCATTAGGGTTCAATCGGCAAGAAGCGGCAAAAAAACAGAGAAGAGGTGATTATTTCTTAATTCAAAAAGGTGGACAATGACGTGGCATAAAATTCAAAATAACCGACGCTCATTAATTCGCACTCCCGCAATCTCCGCTTCGGTATGCACCACCCGATTCTACCCAAAGGTGGTGCCAAAATGTGGCGTCAAAATGCACGTTTTTGATACACCACAGCGTGCTTTTACCCAAAAAAAGCCTTTAATTTGTTGCAAAGCGACATAGTCCTCACTAGTGGTCTATAGTCCTCATAGTCCTTTACTTGCCTTATAATAACAGCCGCTTAATTTTTCTTGAAGATGTATTATTTTGCCTGGCTTAGATTAATACGATAAGTTAATATGGTATTTCTGGCCAGTACCTTGGTATTTCTAGCCATATACCATGGTATTTATGGCCAATATACCATGGTATTTCTGGCTATATACCATGGTATTTTTGGCCAATGCTATTTGTGGCCAACACCCTCATCCTTCATGAACCTGTTATATGACATGTGGGTTTCTAATATACGTGTCAGCATGTAAATCAACCAATCAATTCGCCTTTCTCTCAAAGCATGCTTAGAGACCTCTAATCTTCTCTTCATGTGGCCATGGTAAGACTCTATGCCAGCATTTGTCTCTTGGTTGCCGTGAGGATATATCCTTGTCGCAATTATCCAATATGTGATGTTATTGGTTTAGACCTTGTTCATATACCTTACAACCCTCTTTCACATCTTGTACTTTTCCTTGAATTCATCCAGTTTCTCAATGCCTCTTTACGACAAGCCTCCACATAATCAATGGTCCTTCTTGGATCACATTCCACACAAGTGGCATACATGATATGCCCGAGGTTCTTAAACATTTCCCCTCTCACCTTCTCCATGGACGATAAAAACCCTATTCTATTCTTCTTATTCTTGACGCACTTCAAGAGCAGCTTCATCCAGCTTCTTCTCACATGCCAAATACACAACTGAATATTGGTTCTAGGCCACACATCCTTCAAGGCATTGATCTCAAGTTGTGCGCCATCCACAATGAAACATGAAGGTTCCCAGGGTGGGTCCTCCCTATGTATACGGTTCTTCATTGCAACCAGCCAAGGGTGGATATCTTCCTGGGTGGCACTAGAGGTTAGAACCCAAGCAACATGGACACCATTTCCATGCGCGTCATATACTAGCAGGGTATACAAGCTGTAACAATGATCATTGGTCTTGAAGGTTGAGTCCATGGCTACAATATTCCCCCGTCCATGTTCCAACAAGACTTTCATTTGAAAGGGGGTGATGATGCCCAAAATAAAAGGGACTCCATGGAGCATCCATGTGTCGTGAGAAAATATGGGACAAGTTATACAAAAATCATCCGTAGCCCGAGAATTCATCTCTGTTCTTGGGAGCATTGGGGTGCATCCTATGCTTTAAGAACCATTACTCCTCATGTTGATGATAGACTTCCTGGGAGTGGTGTTCTGGAGCAACATGGAGCTACATCAGGCCTTCTTACACTTTGATAACCATGGAGCTACATCAGGCCTTGTTCTAAAGCATTGGGGATCCTCCATTCCATGGCAGACCATGCCTTTACTATCAACATGTCTCATCTCATAGAATGTTACATATCTCGGGCTTCACATACAACTGCTTGGCCTGAAAATGGCACTTGCAACCTCGCCTAATACTCATTCCTCTCTCCCTCTTTGAGTAGGAAGGATCCTTCCTCTTAGCTTTAGCAATTGTAGCTCGGGATGTTTTATCTTTGATCTCATGAGTGCACTCACGTCCTCAAAGCCATAGCTGCATCAGTAGCTACAAAGAAGAAGACTACTTTAATTATTAACCTAAGCAGTAAAGAAGTCGGGCCAAACTAATTGAAACCAATTTCCTTACTAACAAACTTGTGTGTCTCAAACAATCAAATCAAATCAGACAGTCATGCAAGAAATGGCTTACTTGGTTAACTTCAAGTGTGTGCATGCTGATCAACTTTCTTCTTGGCTGATTCCTGTCCTCTCCCCCGAGATCCACGCTTCTGGAAGGTGGTATTGCATCCTGGCAAATTCTGCTCCTCGTCCACAAAATCCTGAACCCTATTGTGGGGATATAGCATACATGTATAGAAACAGACTGGTGTGGAGTGGTGGTTTTGGCTACATAGACATGATGCTCGATCTCCCATTGCAATTGCAAATTAGAAAATAAAACAGGGACGGGATTTCAACAATGGATTTGACAAAAGCTCAATGAAAATCACAAATGCACAAAGATACCTAAAGCCTCTGAAAATGCTGCCACAAATGCTGCTCTATTAGAAATGCTGCTCTTTCAGAACTTACCTGGTCCAACTAGGGGTCATTCTCCTCTGCCTCCATGCCTGGTCAGATCACTGGCACTCCATTGGGTCGGAATGAAAGGAGCAGAAAAAATTGAGAGCAGATTTAGGAGTCCAACCATGGCCAATTCCGTTCCCCTCGCCCAGAAATACCATCTCACGCCCCGTAAAAAATGGCCCCCTCTTGAATGCACCTGCCCGAAGGTACCACGGACAACCTTGGGGCTTGTCGAAGGGGAAATACCCGAGAAAGCGGACCAATAGGTATGTTCATTGCGATTGAATTGCGGCGGTTCGGTTGGGATGCATGCCGAATGGCATGCGGGATTAATGCCTCCCATCGCATTTGGATGGGCAACAACTGATCACCCGAGTGATGAAAATCCGATCGAGATTTGGCGAAGATAATGGGATCCGGACTCCAAATCGGGGGTTTGGATCTTTAAGCGTCTTGGAAAGAACTTTAACATCTCTAGAATCAGAAGATTTAGAATGCAAATCAGCAAGCATTAAGGTATCAAAAGGTATTGATTTGGTCTACTGTTGCCAGATGGCTTTAGCCTTTACACAATCCATGGCCTTGTCAAAAGTATAGTAAAAAAGCCGTCCTTTTAAATTTATGACAATGCCTTCAAAAGGCTTGGACAAACTATTTAAGAGCATGCATACTTTTATCCTCTCTAATAGCAACTGGAGTTGCATACAATTCATCCAGAAGATATTTCATTTGGCATCATGCTCCATAAAATCCCTATTATTAGAGAGGTGAAGAGTGTACAATTGCTTGCGTAGAGCAAGGCAATTTTCTAGCAAGATTAGATGCATAATGATTTAGCAACATTTGGCAAATCTCACGAGTAGAAATTGCCCCTTTTACCTAACGTGCAAGGGTATCTTCTAAAACTGGAGCAACAGTTATGGTGCCCAACATTGCTAGGCATCAATGCGCATAATAAACCGACATTGGCAATCCCAGTTACTATAGGTTGAATTCGGATAGGATTTTGTGGCGTAATTTGTCACCAAAAGGATACGTCAATATGCTGGAGCCAGAAAACATCAAATTATTATTGATGGCCTTATATTGTGTGCAACCTAGAAGTAAGAATTATAGTGGAGAAATTCGAATAGGTATTTTAATTGGCTTTTTTGCTTGCAAAGGTCATTCTTGCACTGTGACTCACTTGAAAACAACAACATCCTGATAGATAGGCTTTTCATTCATCTCGTGAGTTTTTCTACAATGGTATAGGGTGGGTATTCGCACATCGCAGCTAACCAAAAATGAAAAAACATAGGGAATATCCGGTTATAACACATGGACCCTAAATCAAATTGTGTGCTCTCACGGATGTTGGCTAGTGTACTGTGAGAGCTTATCATAGGGATTAAAAACCCCTCCCTTTCGGGTTTACGAGGAAAAACCCTAGCGATAAAATCTCGGCAAGGGGCTTGGACAATGCAGGGCTGCTAAACGTTCCCACAAAAAAACCCACGCTCCACGTAGAATATCGAAGTCGCGCATCACCCCTGGACTTGCACATCACCAACAGAAAAACTAATAGCAAAAAAACCTCGAAAAGCGAGGGGCTGGTCACGCGTGCCACGCGGCAAAAAACAACATTTACACCTCGAAAAAGTGAGGGGCTGGTCACGCGTGCCACGCGACAATTATAACAAATATGAACATATAAATGACAATTTTAAGGGGGAGGGAAAGGGGAGCCATAGATACTGCTGAGAGATGAGAAAGCGCCGATGAAACGTCGATGAAGAACTCTGCAATAAATAGCGATCCCCCAACTTGATGAACGGCCTAAAAATGCATGCGATGCATGCATGCGACGCACGCAATGCATGCATGCTCGTCTTGTGCAAGAATGTTGATCTGCTACGCGAATCGATGATATTCTTGCACTGCGACTCGCGTGAAAACAACAACATCCCGATACGGCGATACCAGAGAACTTCAAATACTAGATCCGAGGAGAAAAGTTGAAGATTGTCCTATGCTGGACAAAAGGACAAAGATAGAAGAGGTTAGAATGGATATGAATGGTCAAGAAAGAGTAGCCCATGCAAGAAGAAGCCCCTCCTCCGCATGAGATCAAAGAATAGAAGCCATGGATACTGCTGAGAGATGAAAAAGCGCCGATGAAACGTCGATGAAGAACTCTGCAATAAATAGCGATCCCCCAACCTGATGAACGGCCTAAAAATGTATGCGATGCATGCATGCGACGCACGCAATGCATGCATGCTCGTCTTGTGCAAGAATGTCGATCCGCTACGCGAATCAATGACATTATTGTAATGTCTTTCTTTTTTGTATGTTTCCTTAATTCGTTTGTTGGTTATGTGTGGAAGAGGTGATCTTCAGGTTTATCAATGCAACGTGGCAATGTGAATGGAACGTGCCATTCATAGATTTGTGCCTAGGGATTATTTGTTTGTTCAACACAAAAAATCAATATGGATTTTTCCAAGATTGTTCTTTTGTTTTATGTTGTTATTCTTTCTTATCTGGACTTTGGGCCTGGCATAGGCATTTAAAAATGACGTTACAATATAAACAATGTGCCTTACATAGAATGGCACGTGGATCCTGAATCATTCTAAGCCTGAATCCGGAATCATGCTAAGCCCATCTGCATCTAGCTATGCAGGCCTTGTCTTCCTGCAAAACCAAGAATGAAACATTTCTAGGGTCTCCCGCCCACTAGAAGCCCATGGCTCTCAATCTGCCCCGTACATCATGACTACCAGTACACAAGCCACCCCTTGCTGGGAAAGGGGAGCGCATGCCCTGCTACATGTTAAGCAAACTACCACAAAATCTTCAAAATAATTGCGGGGCCGGATTATGAGGAGTTGCTCCACTCAATAGATCTTATTCTTGCCAACTCCTGGCATCTGCTCAAAGAAAGTTTACAGCCTAGTACTAATAATGGAAGCAGCGTCTTCTTCTTCCTTACCATAGTACTATAGAAGAGCATCACTTCTTTCCAGCCTGCCTTTTGCCCAGCCTTAAAGATCCCTTCCGAAAAATGTTCTAGCAAAGGTTTCTGTACTAGCAGTGCTCTCCTTCTTCCTTAGGCGGTGAATACTATAGCTATGCTTACATTGTTTTCCTGAAAACTGTATGACCTTCTCCCAGTCGGCATACTAGAAGTAACCAAGAAAAGATATATCTTAAATCTGACTCCTCCCCATAACCTTGGCCACTAACCTGAGGCACAGCTCCCCTGACCGGAAATCTTGTGGAAGATGCTGAAATATGCAGCAGAAAACCAGGTATGCCGTCCTTGCCAAGCAACACAGAAGCCCCTGGATCGTTAGAAGCTGAAAGATAAGGAAGGAAGGCTTTCCTGATTAGTAGCACAAAAGGGAACAAAAGAGTGGAAAACCCAGCTGCATAGAACCGATTCACCGCAGCCCCTGTTATCCGAAGTGCGAGATCCCTAATGGCCCTCCAAAAAACTTGCCGTAAAACGACTCACCAAAGCAGAGGCGGCCACAGCAAGTCTCCTACTTTTCGGCCAAGAACTTGGCCGCCATCACCGGCCCGTTTTCATCCACTTTTTCCACTATTTTGCTGGATTTTGTTTTAAAAGTCTAGACATAGATGTGAATGGAAAATTATTTTAAGGTTATTGAAAAGTTAAGTGAAGTCAAGGAAATTTGAAGTGCCCAATACCAAAATGAAACGAAAAGTAACAAACATGTGTCGAGTTGTGATGCAACAAATGTAATGGCAAAACTCCATTGCAAGTTTGTATATGTGGTTGCACCTTTTTAACCCAAGAGCTAGAACGCCAAAAGCTGCAACTATAGTAGATGTAACTTTAAAATTTAAGGAATATGCAATCTACCACAGAAAAAGAGCTACAACAGCCTAACTCATGGGGATGCCATAGTCTCATGAGGATGTCACAGTTTAGTTGCATGATGAGGAAATAATACAATAGAACATACCCTCTAAAAGTTGTGGTGCATTATCACCACCACAACAGCTAGCAATGGATAAAACAAAAGGCTTGCATATGCGGCAAACAACATTTAAAGTTGAGTTTCCAAAACGCATCTATCTACCATTGGAAAGTAGCCTCCCAATACTTAAGACAGAACTTGCCTGTATGCTTCAAATAATCTTGCCTCATAAAGGATTTGAAATAGAAGTCGAAGAATTGGTGCTTGCAGTTGTTGTTAACATCAGTCGTGCCCATTTCCTTTCCACAATAAAATCATCTCCAAGCACACGAAGAAAGAGTAGCCCATGCAAGAAGAAGCCCCTCCTTCGCATGAGATCAAAGAATAGAAGCAATGGATACTGCTGAGAGATGAAAAAGTGCCGATGAAACGTCGATGAAGAACTCTGCAATAAATAGCGATCCCCCAACCTGATGAAGCGGCCTAAAATGCATGCGATGCATGCATGCGGCCTGCACATAATGCATGCATGCTCGTCTTGTGCAAGAATGTCGATCCGCTATGCGAATCGATGACATTATTGTAATGTCTTTCTTTTTTGTATGTTTCCTTAATTCGTTTGTTGGTTATGTGTGGAAGAGGTGATCTTCAGGTTTATCAATGCAACGTGGCAATGTGAATGGAACGTGCCATTCATAGATTGGTGCCTAGGGATTATTTGTTTGTTCAACACAAAAATCAATATGGATTTTTCAAGATTGTTCTTTTGTTTTATGTTGTTATTCTTTCTTATCCGGACTTTGGGCTGGCGAGAGGCATTTAAAATGGCGTTACAATATAAACAATGTGCCTTACATAGAATGGCACGTGGATCCTGAATCATTCTAAGCCTGAATCCGGAATCATGCTAAGCCCATCTGCATCTAGCTATGCAGGCCTTGTCTTCCTGCAAAACCAAGAATGAAACATTTCTAGGGTCTCCCGCCCACTAGAAGCCCATGGCTCTCAATCTGCCCCGTACATCATGACTACCAGTACACAAGCCACCCCTTGCTGGGAAAGGGGAGCGCATGCCCTGCTACATGTTAAGCAAACTACCACAAAATCTTCAAAATAATTGCAGACGGATTATGAGGAGTTGCTCCACTCAATAGATCTTATTCTTGCCAACTCCTGGCATCTGCTCAAAGAAAGTTTCTGACCTAGTACTAATAATGGAAGCGGCGTCTTCTTCTTCCTTACCATAGTACTATAGAAGAGCATCACTTCTTTCCAGCCTGCCTTTTGCCCAGCCTTAAAGATCCCTTCCGAAAAATGTTCTAGCAAAGGTTTCTGTACTAGCAGTGCTCTCCTTCTTCCTTAGGCGGTGAATACTATAGCTCTGCTTACATTGTTTTCTGAAAAGCGTATGACCTTCTCCCAGTAGGCATACTAGAAGTAACCAAGAAAAGATATATCTTAAATACAGCTCCTCCCCATAACCTTGACCACTAACTTTGAGGGCACGGCTCCCGATAGGAAATCTTGTGGAAGATCTTTGAAATATGCGTGAGAAAACCGTGTATGCCGTCCTTGCCAAGCAACACAGAAGCTCCTGGATCGTTAGAAGCTGAAAGATAAGGAAGGAAGGCTTTCCTGATTAGTAGCACAAAAGGGAACAAAAGAGTGGAAAAACCCAGCTAAGCACGATTTCATTAATTGGAGAAAATAAGCCCATTTTGAGAATTTTAAGCACACCTAATTTGCTCTAGCACGAATACTTTCACCTACTTCTCGAGCACAAGAAACATGAGGTAATTAACATACACATATACATACAAATACACATATACATACACATACACATATACTCGTAGAAGCTCAATAATGGCCCTACATTTGTACACCAATAATTCACATCAATAATTTAACTTCACTATAAAAGCGGTTTGACGAGGGGTAGAGGCCATTCATCTTCCATGGCTTCCTCGATGCCCCTTCGAGCACATCCGCTCTTTCAAGTGTTACTTGAGCTACAACGATCCGGGCGACGCGCTAGAAATGGCGTTAAGCTTGATCCATGGCTCTTATCTAAAGCCGATGGACCTGCTAGTGCTGCGGGAAGCTCACCGTGTTAAAGTCCACATTTTGGCTTCCCGATCGGGAGATCTATGATTTGAATGCCATCACGAGCTTTGATGTTGATGACGAGTGAATCAAGACTGCTAATAATGTAATAATGACATGGGTACCTAATAACTAAGTAAGGATGTAATAGCATTACGATTAAGGATGTAATATCACGTACCTTGGCGAGTATATTGTAACGATGTGCTATCCACCTCCACTTTTACGCAAGTATTTGTCATTGAATTCAATCATAGCTAAATTGGCGAAGCAAACATGTTTTCCAACATACGCGATACTAGTATGAAATAAGTATTATTCTTGTGCGTATACAACGATCGATACACGTTCAATAATGGTGAACTCTACCCCAATAATTCACCTCAATCATTCCACTTCACTATAAAAGCTTCTCGGTTCGGGGCTACATTTCATTCATCCCCATGGATTTTCGCCTTCTTGATTCACCACATTGAGGCGATCAAGTGCTCAATGAGCCACGCAGATCTTGTTGGTTGCCTTGGCGGGCATCTTCTTCTTGATCCCTACCGTGAAGAAAAGCTTTTGGTGAGATTCATTGCCTGCGTCAATTAGGTGTTATGATCCATCCGATTTGGCTTCCTCGCGCGCATGAGCTATGAGATATCGGGGATCACTACTACAAATCACGAAGATGAATGAATCACTGTTTGGCATTGTATAGTGTAAGAGCTCTTGTGTTGAGATGAAAACACAAAGCCTAATGAATAATAACTAGTCTATTGTAAGGTGCATGTCATGTATGATATAGTAATTATGTAAAAGAGCATTGCATACCTCAAGAGTTCTCATCCTCGTCGTTAGCTTCTTTAGCCACCAATTCTTGCAACTGAGACCTCACACTACTGGGGATCATCACGACAACGGCCTGGTCCCTACGGCCCAACCATAGTCTATCGTTTTCAAATGTTGGTAGCGTGGCGGGTCATTAGGATTCGGTCTCCAATTCTTGCTCCAGCAATCCCTATACTGCATTGCATATGAGGTACCCTTTCTTGCAACAGGCTCAAACCAAGAAACAAACACCTCTTCATAGTGAGGGAGATTAGGGTCCTCTACTGGGTCCTCTTCCGCAAAGGCCATCCACGTCGGGCAGTTATCATGTGGCCTGATCAGCAAGAGCATTCCTTTCTTCACATCTTGGTAGGGGTCGAATATTTCAACAGGGTTCTTGGGTCTACCAGAGAAAGGCCCGACATAATGAGATGCACCAATGTGTTCATCCACCAATAAGTTGTCGGGTTCTTCTAATGCGGTTTGTGCAGTCTTTGGGCGAAATCTGAATAGCGAGTTCTACAGGGCTGAACGTCCCCAAGCACTTTTCATAACAAAGGTGGACCAGTAGTCAATAACTTCATTCATATATGTGTTAGACCATGAGTTATCGCCGGCTCTAGAAATAGCTGCCCAGTGCATCATGTACTTGGCAATTGAAGCTCTCAAGGCACCTATATCTGTCAAGCTCTGATATGGCTGCACGACCTTAGGTGACCCTCTAGGAATCATAGGTAAGCCTTGGGCATCCTCCTTCCACATTTTAATTCCCTTTTCAGGTAGCCACTCCCTATGCCCTGGCCTCATCTTGTAGAACATTAGTGGCCATCCATCATTCATGCGAGAACTTGAAGAGTAGAGGTTCCAAATGACCACATAAGCGGTCCTTCTTATCGAGGGGATAAAACCTTTCACGAATTCTTTCGGTTGGGAACCTCGGACACAAGGTAGGGCGTAGGAGACTTTGAACTACACTTTGCTGAAGAGTTGCATAAGCTCGGAATAGTCAATGCATCGATCTTCTCAGCGAGTGGAGTAGTTTCCAAAGAGGGCATCTATGTCATCGTGGGTGTGTCCAACCATCATGAATCGGTTGCTTTTTGATCGAAGACACCTAACCGGACCAAATATGACAAGTAAGAGAAAAGATACCTGTTCTTGTTTTGTCCTGAGCAATTGTCTAGCTGCAAGTAAAGCCTCCTAGGCAACTTCTTCGGTATCAGAGGGCCCTTGATAGGAGGCATAAAATCATTTCTAGTGCCATTCACCATTTTTTGTCCTAAGGGCTTCCGTGTTCATAATTGCTCCACCCCCGGCAGCTCCCTTGATGATCTCGTATTTCTCAAATGACCCCAGTTGTCCTCGATTGATTCTCTAGTGTTTTCAAGGTATGATTTAAAGATCCCACATGAAAATTGAATCATCGGCGAGAGGTCAGAGAAGTGCCCCAAAGCACCTACACCATGCCCATGCATGAGAGCACCGATAAGACTCACCTTCAACCGTTTCACCCCTCCATACAGATTTTTGCTAGCTTCTCGGACGAGGAACCATCGTCTTATTCTCGATCCATCTTATCATGTATAATGGTTAAGGCATTTTCGGAGATCGATGAGACAAAGCTCTCCACGACCCGGTAGAGACTCCTAAGAGGAAAGTTGAAGTTTGTCATGTGAGATTTCCTTTCCCGGCGAGCTCTCTTCTTTCTCTTGGATCTCTAGTCTTGGCAAGTTTCTCCTTTATCACAATACAGGTATTACACTTAGAAAATGCTATTCTTTTGGCGATTGCTACCTCAGAGTGGTTCTCCTTCCACGTTGACAAGAAGGACGATTGAGAAACATGTTTTCTGTCATGTCGTGGGCCGGTTATATCTACCTCTTGATGAATGTCCTTTTTAGTCAAGATGGAAGGTAATCTCTTCACATTTTCTCTAGTTCCCCCACTCGTAACCTTTGAGCGGTGTGGCATAGTTTCAGCATTCTCATCTATGTACATAGATAGCACGGCACCTCCAGCCAGTGTATGAGACCTTGGCTTCATGGACGGGTTTCCATGCTCGCAATCTCGTGCCCTTCCATGAAAAGCTTCCTCCATTTGTAAAATGTAGAAAGCGGTATACCGTATGCACTATGCCATGCCTTCACCTGACTACCCCGTTGTTCGGCATTAGCTTTTTTCACACATCCATTCTCGAACAAAGATCTAGCATGTTGTGCGCATAAAAGTCGTGCGTTCGAGCTTTTCATGTTCGATAGAAGGTCCTCATGGCGGATATCTCCTTAAGCGTGAAATTAGCACAACATCTCTTCAAGCGACACATGGAGGACACTGAGCGCGCAAGATAGCTTCGGTGTGGTTTTCCTTTCACCTTTTTTGGGGTCGGCGTCCCTCTCGCCTTCCTGTTCACCATGTGGTGCTTGTCTTTTTTTTGTTACTCCAGCCTCGGGCTGGCGGCATAAGCTTCCTTCTCGACCTCGGTCTCCTTCACGGCCGTAACTAGGCTAGAAGCGGAATATTGTCAGCGAGAACCAATGCTATTGGCCATCTCACCAAGTCATGCATCGTGGCATTTACGCACAAGCCCGGCGGAGCATAGTAATCTTTCGGGCATTGGCAACAAATTGATCTGAAACCCTATCCATGCTTCACCCAACTTCATGTCGGATCACGGCATCGTTTGGATCTGCGAAAACGATGACACACGTAGCATAAGCGGTTTGCGGCACTTTCGTGCGGTAACTCACATGTCTTTTCCACTAGTTTATCCCCCAAATCCCACGCAATTCAATTGGTTCATTGTTTCCTTCACGAGGAGTTTTCTTTGGAACTTGCCAATTTATCCGTTTGATCGACCGGTGGTGTGCTAACATCGGGTCTTGGAGTGATTTCATCATGAGCGTCGCTTTTGGACCAAAGAATGAAGCTACCAACCTCCTCCTAGGTGGTTCAATTAAAACCTTACGGAAATGGCGGTGGTATCGCCCATCAAAGACAACGACTAGAGAAACTACTATCAATTCGATGCACGCGGGACGTTGTGGTGATTTTTGAAGTTATGCACTCGCCCTCGGCCACCTTCTTCCCCAACGGTAGAAAGGCGTAGAGCTTCCATCTGAATAAAGTCAACCTTTGCTCGTCAACATCGCGATGGCGATCGCATTTGGACCTCATTAGAAGAAAAATGCACGAGTACTCAAAGACCCAAAGGGACAACATAATACCTCGGGAAGATGTGGCGATTCTCTTGAACACATGGGTATAAATGATGCGGAAGCACAAGACACCGCGGTAGGGAGATCGCGACGGCGATCCATCCGACCTCTATGGTGGACCTTCAATCCTTCAAATCTACCTAGAAACTTTGTCTAATCTAACTAACCATTTAAAAACCACCTATCTACTAGACTTACCTCGAAAAGATCGCAATCGCGATTAATTCGAAGTAATCTCGCGTCGCTATGTAACTGCTATGCTCCGGTCGAGTGAGCAAAAAATAGATGCTTGAGTAAGTCTCGCAAATCAAATGTCTATGTGAATATTAATTGCAGCTGTTATTTCCACAACGAAAATTGCCTGTCAGTTAATTAAAATGGAGATCTGTCGTGAATTGAACAGCTGGGAGCAAAACCATTAGCACTACCATTAGCAGAACCATTATGTTACCGTGATATTCCCTCACTATCAATTAGTCCGAGAAATAAACAATTCAATTGGGCCTCGCTAACCAGATTATACAGATCCCTGAACAGCATATACCAAGAAAGAGATGGTGCATATGTTGTTATGGTTGTGAGGGCACTATTATAACCTATACATAAACAACAAATCGAAAATCTCTCCTGAATTCGACAACTTCTAGCTGGATAGACAGTAAGGCATTAGGATTTTGTACCCCTGTAGCTTAGAGTAGGCGAGCGCCTTCAAGATGAGCACTATAGCCACGATGAGCGGTCGGCGCCTCAAAAAACGAGCGCCAGGACGAGAAGAACGGCGCCTTCGAACACCTGCTTTCGATTACAAATCGGAAATCCGCCCTCTTCATCGGTAGCGAAATTCAGGTTTAAAATTTGAAATCGGTTGTCTCTTTCGGGCCTTCAAACCGCTCGAGGCGTCTTAATTATGGTTCCGTAGGGCCTTTATTACGATACACTTTTTGAATTTGGAGGTGCGACCGGAAGTACCTCTTGTGGGAGAATGCCACGTTTACAATAAAGTTGTTGTGTGTCCATTAATACGGTACTGCATTAATGGTGGGTATTTATGAATCGGCCGTATTAATGGTGCCATTTATGGCGTGTCGGCTCCGCGACGTCTTGCGGATTAAATTAATCCGGCTTCCATTTTCGATATTTATTCTCGCGATCCCTTGGACTTTCATTCGCCCAGTGATTTCGACGGCGCCTTCAGCGATTCCGGCGCCGCCGCCTCCTCAGCGGCGCCTTCCACCACGGTCGAAATCAACCCGTTTTTGAAAGCTTCCCGCGGGCGATCCATGGCACCAAAAGCCCACCTCGGAGAAGGTTAGTTCCAACCCCTCGGCTCAAGAAGATCGTGGTAGCGATTTCTTTTCGATAGTGCATGTTCAATTAGACTCTTCACCTTTTAGTAATGTAGTCATTAGAAGATGCGGAACTCAACGGGATCATTTGCTTTCGATTGGTCGGACGGATCGGCGTCGCGATCCTGTGATTGCTCGATAGCAGTAGCGGCCGCGATCGTGTTGAGTGGTCAACAACATCGCGGTCGCGATCTTCTTGACAGCTCACCACCACCGCGGCTGCGATCTTCGAATCACTCATGAGGATCGCGGTCGCGATCGCCCTAAGCTGGATGTTAACGAAAGAACTTGTGCATTAGGGAATCTTGACCCCTTCTTACTTGCGGCTCTGGATTTGTATCGCGGCCGGGCGTTGAACCCAATAAGATCATCACACCTTCAAATGAAAGAAAGTGGTGTATAGAAATTGCGCGGTGCAATTCCACGCATTTAAAGCTGACCGCCAGTAAAGACCTCTGCTTGTTCCTCGGATTTGGCAAGAAAGCGGAGATGACATACGGCAGATAGGAATTGCAATCGCTATGTGGGAAGGAACAAAAAACAATGTCCAAGACGCTATTATATGCAGCGTAGAGGACACACAGAATTTGCAGTTCATTGAGTATGTCCTTAAATGGACAAACTATGATCCCTCGCTCATGGCAGCTAGCAAATTAAACAAGCCGCCCTTTGGAAAGAATGTTCAGCCGGTCGCGAAAGGATACGGTAATACCGCAGATCCTAATGAATCTGTCTGCATGCGGAATAACGGGCAATAGGGATATATTGTGCGGCTTCTCGACATCGAGAAAAAGGTTTGCGTGCGATAAGAAACCACCTAGCATTGCACCGAAAGCTAAACGAGATGAGAAGATGCCTTACGTAATGGACACCTAATTGGTTAAGGGCTCGGTGAAGAAAAACATGTGAAGCCCAGTATCTATAGCGAGAGGCCTCTCTTAGAACCGAAGCCCTCTCCGGTTGAGCATTTCCACTTGCCCAACCATCTGCTGTTATAGATCCTGCTCAACCTCGGCTATTTGTGCTCCCCCATCATTGCCTAAAGATTCTACCATCCCAAAGTTCGAGAATCAAACTCGGCAAACTCAATACCGATAGCCTTGAGAACCTTCTTCTTCCAACACCCCCTTCCGCCTCGGGTCTTTGCATCGTCCAAGAGGCTAGCATTTCCTATTGCTTACGAGGCGCCGAACGGACCTCAAATTCAATCTGAAGAAGAACGCAAATTGGCGAACAAAGCGCACGAAGCTTGAACAATTCAAAGCGGTTCTACCCGGCTTGGTGAACTTGGTTTATGAAGGTTTCAATATTCGATTCGCGAACCAGCTCCTGCTAACCTCACGCATCGAATGCGTTCAAAGCGACGCGTCTGAGACTCGTGAAGAGTTTCAAGGCGTATCCTATGGAGGTGCTCACACCCGCCGATGTTGTCCCCTTCGACCCCATTACCGGTGATTGTTATTGTTCATGATTTACGGGTTTGTGGTCGCATCTAACTTACAAGTGCACATTATTTCGGGAAAAAGATCACATGGAGTACGAGAGGATGACTTGAAGGGCAAGAAATTTTGGATAATATCGGTAACCACGGTATATGTGCGAGCTCAACCGCTATGTTGTATTGTTGGAGAAGCGGGAACAGCCCAGATGGAGTTTGCTAAAGCCTACTGTGAGGAGAAAAACAAGAGTGCTTAACGGAAACTTTGCGGATAGAGAATATATTGAGTTGAGCATTCAAAGGTAATGAAGTCATCGCTAACATCGTATATAGAGAGCCATTGTTAGAGAAGCTTCAATGACTATGGCATCAACATAAAGCGTATGGTTGTCCTCCTCAAGGTCCCATTGGTGCGCCACCACCTCGGCATGGAAGGTATTTTTATTATCTTTGCTCAAAGACATCGCGTGACGCGATTTCCCTAACCATTTGTTTTGTAGGACTTCCACGAGATAGCTACCACAACGTTGAAGGTGAAGGAGCTAAAGGGCGAGAAGCAATTTATTTTTATGGAGGAGCGGGTGTTTCAAAAAGTTAATGGAAGTGGCCAACGTGATGGGTCAACAAGAAGATTTGTGATGAGCATGGAGATTTTCCCCGATAAGCCCTCGAAGGACTTCTTCAACAAAACCTGGTTAAGATACCTTCGAGGCATGTCTAATGAGAGGCTTCTCGGCTTCTCGATGAGATTTTGGAAGGAAAGACATACGTTAAAGGTGCAAAGCGGATATCATGGCAGGTTTAATTGCCAGCAGCCCGCCATTGATATTAGAAGCCTGACCTTCATGCGGAAAGAGATTTTGTCATACGCATCCACGCTGCTTCAGAAAGATTACACATTTTGGGAGGAGTTGCTTTCTGACTTTCCTGATTTCACGCGAACAAATGGATTCGGATATATCCGATTCGGATCTGATGCGTGAAAGCAAATTACAATAAGGAGCATGTTGTGGGTAATTTGCCCGTTGCATTTCTAGAACCCATTAGATCGATTTTGAAACCTGAAGAGGCTATAAAGATCAAGGAGAAGAAAAATGTTGTGCATGCTGTAACAAAGGAAGGGATTCCCACCTCCACTCCAGTGTCTGAGAATGCAACTATGGTGTTCATAGACTTTAGAGGATTCTCTGCATTGTGGACGTGCAAGAAATATATGGAACTCTTCACAAGAATATCCAGCATGACAACTGCTAATATTTATCACCTTGTCATTCTAATGCTCAAGGAATTTGCGGATTGCTTGCATGCGATGGATTGCGGGTCCCATTTTTTGTAGGTACATAAAAAGCGGGATGGGTGAACAAGAAAGGGTGAAGGAATATCGCGATTACATCACCAATATGTGCATTAACAGAAGCGACTCCAGGGTGAACGCGATAATGCCGGAGCTGGAGCTTCGTTTGACACAGGTGTGCGCTGCACCACAGAAGACGCCCTTGCCACCAATGCCTGTCAGTGGTGACGAAGATACTGATGAGAAAATGAAGAAGAAATGGCAGACATATTTCACGGGTAAAACCTGTACAAGTTTGTGTTGAATGGAAGGTGACCACGTGATGAAGTGCCAGATGAAGACATCATATGCCTACTACCTGGTTGACAAGCTTGTGCCGAAGGATGGTTGTGTTCTTGATTTCTTCTCAGCAGGTACTGCTTCTCGTGTCGCTTAATGCAGGGAAAGAAGAGTATTGCTTTCAAAAAGCCGGGTAAAGTGTGCCGATTTCGAGGGCTTTCTTGGATAAGCTCGAAAAAATGGTCGAATTGTATACAGGGCGCTGGGGAGACAGATGACGAGGATAAGGCAGAGCCTGAGAATGATCCTCATGCGATCAATTTAAACATTACCCAACGAACAGATATATCTAACATCGATTCAATCTTGGATCAAATGGATGAGAAAAGCTACGAGGAAAGAATGCAGGAAACGAAAAAGACTTTCGGAGGCTACCGAGAAAGGTATTATTATACCGGAGCAGGTGTTTCAAAAATTAGGGGCTCTAAATGAAAAAATTGATGCCTACATGCCTTTTTTGACAAAGCGGTCGAAGTTTCTCAATCGTAGGTATGGTCGAGGACCCCGCGGATCAAGAGGGTGAGCCATCGAGGCACACAAGAGCATCAGGTTCAAAGAAAGAAAAAACCAAACTCTTCCATGCACGGATATCGCATGTCGAAAGCAAAAGTGGCGCAGATGTCGAAGGACCCCCATGGATCTTAATCGGAAGGGACGGATCCACATGTCCAACTCCTTGGCTTGCAGCCATGTCCAGAGAAATCCCGGATAAAAAAGGCTACACCGAGATGGACACGTAAGATGTTTTACAAAGGGGACAGGAACATGTAGCTAGGATAGTCTGCCGAGCTCGGTGTTGTACCCGAGGCGATGATCTAAACCCGGATGGACTAATTTACGCCCATATGGCAAAAGAAATGTACATTGAAATGTTTGAGGAATACAAATTACAATGCTTTGAGTTTACTATTTCAGTTATTTTGTCTAAACATTCCTTCACATGACAACTCACAATGTTTCGCCACGCGATCCTCATTATCACTTTCAATTCTTTTTTATCCATGTGAAGAGCTTAACGGAATTGTAATATTACATCCATCGGCTGCCTAGGCAGCTTCAAATCTTCGCCGCGTGGCGATCCTGGCTGAGTGTTTTCACTCTTTTCCGTGGACGCTCTTGCTCGAAGGAGCTTGGGATAGCCTTATACATGTCCAAATCGGATAACGTCATTTGTTTGTGCCCAAAAAGCAGCGAAAAAACGCCAACTTTTACTCATTTTGCAGAACCATTTGCGGTGTTTTATAGACACCCAAGAACCTATTTCATGCTAAACGAGAATTCCGAAATTCTCTAATTAATTAAATCGTGCTTAGCTGCATAGAACCGATTCCTGCAGCCCTGTTATCTGAAGTGCAGATCCCTAATGGCCCTCCCAAAGAAATTTGCCGTAAAAACGACTCACCAGCAATGAGAGACGCCACTGCGTCTCCTACTTTTCGGCCAAGAACTTGGCCGCCATCACCGGCCCGTTTTCATCCACTTTTTCCACTATTTTGCTGGATTTTGTTTTAAAAGTCTAGGCATAGATGTGAATGGAAAATTATTTTAAGGTTATGAAAAGTTAAGTTAAGTGAACTGAAGCTGAAGTGCCCAATACCAAAATGAAACGAAAGCGTAACAAACATGTGTCGAGTTGTGATGCAACAAATGTAATGGCAAAACTCCATTGCAAGTTTGTATATGTGGTTGCACCTTTTTAACCCAAGAGCTAGAACGCCAAAAGCTGCAACTATAGTAGATGTAACTTTAAAATTTAAGGAATATGCAATCTACCACAGAAAAAGAGCTACAACAGCCTAACTCATGGGGATGCCATAGTCTCATGAGGATGTCACAGTTTAGTTGCATGATGAGGAAATAATACAATAGAACATACCCTCTAAAAGTTGTGGTGCATTATCACCACCACAACAGCTAGCAATGGATAAAACAAAAGGCTTGCATATGCGGCAAACAACATTTAAAGTTGAGTTTCCAAAACGCATCTATCTACCATTGGAAAGTAGCCTCCCAATACTTAAGACAGAACTTGCCTGTATGCTTCAAATAATCTTGCCTCATAAAGGATTTGAAATAGAAGTCGAAGAATTGGTGCTTGCAGTTGTTGTTAACATCAGTCGTGCCCATTTCCTTTCCACAATAAAATGCATCTCCAAGCACAAATCATAGACTGGCATTGAGATTGTACATCCTTCTTGTATAAAATGGCGGTCCATAAGCGCATGAAGTCATATCCATTTAGAAAACAAACCATTGATAGCTCCATTAATGAGATCAATAGCTTTGCTGCAAGAAATGGACTGCATGAAAAAACACAAAGCAACCCTATCATTGCTTCAAATCCACTTAAACAAACAAAAACAGACATGCTCCATCTACACCAAAAGAAAGTTCAGGGCAAGGGTGCTGGCCTATGAGCTAGAAAGCATGCAATCTAAATCCCTTCTTAGGATAAAGATCTCCATTTATTTATATAGTTTGCAAACGGGCCATGAATAACTCAGAAGAACTCAAGAATGCTACCAAGATCAACATCATCAGCAAAAATAATATGTAGAGGTGCATAGGCTTATCCCAATTGGGCAAAATATCATATTATAAAATGAACTTAAAGATGACCTCATTTAGCCTCAGCATGGCATTTCTGTAAAACAAAGTACTAAGATGATTTAAATATCTAAGGCCCATAGCATGGAATTTTTTCTGTTATATAAAAGGCATCCATGCTTAGAACATAGCTGTCAAAAATTCCTTTTCTAACCTTAACTGTAGACATGAATTGGATCAGAGCTAGAGAATCGTTCTAGACCCAAGATCCTCGTTTAAGCCCATCCTCCAAAACCTAGCAAAGGAAAGGCCTTCAGAAAATAAAGCATTGATAAAAAAACAAAAAGCTTAACCGCGAGGAAACACAGCTAAGAATAGCTTGAGCTTGCATGAAAAAACTTGAAGAAGCCTTGAAGAAATGGACTGAAACATAGAATCGACAGCCCTAATCTGAAGCAACCACCTTTTTCAAATGCCTTGGTAAGAAGACCATTCAAGGAAATGAATCACGAATATTGCATGCCAACAACCACGATTCTTCAAATTAGAGGCCCACCTGCTTTATCAGGAAACGAAGCATTCAGAAAAAACAAAAAGCTTTAACTCTTAGAAGTCGTGCCAAGCCCATCTTAATTGCAGATACAAATCGCAAGATAGCCATGAGAAAATTTACAGATGGGCAAAACAACGCACCTGAACCTCTAAGCAGGCATGCTAATGCAATTTCTACCTATGAACCAGACGGAATGAAAGGGCCTTCAACTACGGCATATCCAGGAGTCCAGATAACGAGTAGATCCAAGCCCGCAATCGGTTCATCACCATTAATATTGCCAAGCAGAAGAAGTCTTGCCGGATCTGTACCACAATCGCTAAGGCCACCACCAATATGGATCATCTCCTTCTATCTCCTTCTGGGCACCCCACAAAAGCGCCGGAGCTGCCAATGCATGCTCTATCATTTGGCCATAGCTACTCTAAGGCCCTTTTTCCACATTAGTCGCAAAATATGGCTGTCATATACAATATATGACACTATTTTTGACTCCAGGGCTAAAAATGAGACACACAAATTTAAACTTATTTTTCCACTGCATGGTAGTCATAAAATGTGATACCACTAAAATAGTATTGGAAAACCATGAAAAAATAAGACACGTCTTATTTTTAGTCATATTTCTAAATCCCCCGGAATAAAATAAGACTCAATTTACAATCCAAACCTGTTCCGAACCTAAATAAGACATGTCTTATTTTTATAGTGTAAAAGTGATTTTCTTTTAGGACAATAGGTGGCCAAACATCATTTGATAAAATATGTGACTTTTGTAAATACGACTACCGTGGAAAAGGGGCCTAAAACGTGGAAAAGCCCAAATCGAGCAAGAATAAAATCAGGAGCTATGTGGACCATCTAATCGTACGTCAAATTTGGGTCGTCGGATGTAGGGCGTGGTTCAAGACACACCCTATAACATTATAATACTAGTAATATATAGTGCCCAGCGTTGCTGGGCAAATGTCGAGAACATGTCAATGATAAAGCAAAAAAGAGCATAAGTAGGTGGTACTTTATTTACTATGATAGCGAAAAACCTAAATAGTGATATAGGAAGCAAGTCGTGTAGTTAGTGTTGTTGGACTAAAGTTGGATAACATGTAATTAAAGTTTTGTGTGGATTCTACGTTAGATTGTTGTTGAGAACTATGTGCATGATCCCCAAATGTCTAAGTTTACATTTTAGCATATGAATTGCGTGTTAGCACTATCCAATGCCATTTTATATTTTACGTATCTTCTTTCCCCTTGCAGTGAAGAAGTTTAATGACCCAGATAAGATGATTGAGAAAGAAGTTATTGATGTGGTGTAGCAATCATTTGATAACTTCTTAGATTGGAAAGCATTCACAGTCTCTTTCTTATTATTCCATGTGATCGTCTATTTTTATTCCATTGAATCTAGTTGGAATAAGTAGTGAACCATAATAATGAATTGTGGCTTTTTCGACTCTTATGGCAAAACCATTTAGTTTGGAAGTTGAATCAACTATGCTTTTCTAAACAATCTCACATGGTCTATTGCTATTGTAAGGATGGTGATCATACACTGTCACTTCTTTTAAGATGTTTTCATGTTTCAGGATTGTGATCACACACATTATTACTTTATTTATTTTCATAATTGTGATCATATACATATTATCACTTTGTTGACCATCATGGAGAAAATGGTCCAGCAACATCATGAGTAGTTCCAGCAACGACAACAGTGCAACTAAGAGCTTTTACACTAAGAGCGTTTACACAACTTACTTCTGCTTCTAGCAACAAAGACAGGAACTACAATCCTTCTTATCGTTTTTTTATTATCAAAGGTCAACATTTAGGCCAGACCCCATGATGATCTGCTAGTATAAAAATAAGAGTGTCACCTTCTTGAAAATCCATGCACTAAACACCTTCTTGAAGATCCAGGCATTAAACTTTGCTTAACAATAAATGACAGCATGTAAGAACCTAACAGAGCTAGGAAGCAAAGAGAAAGCATAAACTGAACCAATGTCATACCGGTTCTGAGCAGAAATGGCTATAATTGCAAAAGAAAGATCATAACATTGGGAAGCCTAAACAATCAACTGACGCATGCCGAAGCTGCATGCCTTTGTTCAATAGATTCATTGGTAAATGGTTCATAAAGTTACAATTTAAAATGGTAGCAACTGACATAGGTAATATACTTGAAATTTGAAAATGATAAAATCACGTACACGCTGATTGGCTGCACAACATGTATAGCTATAGTACATGATAATTTACAAAGCCTAGAATCATGTCAAAAGATTGTATATGATGTCTAAATATTTCCATACCTTCTGCTTGTGAACACTTCCAAATTTCATAAAAACAATACATAATTTCTATCATCCAACAATTCAAAATAAGTTAATCCTAGTTGAGATATTAAGAAGAATGCATAACCTTCTTAAAAGTCATAATGCAGAGATTCGACACACTACGTTGTTGTAAAGAAAGAATACGTTTGGTTATAAATATTTTCAAACTAGAAACAAATCTGCCAAGGACTGGCAAACAGAAGATTGTTAGATACATCTTGGTCGATAATGCAGGAGAAAATACAATTTTGCAAATGAGCTAACTGACCTTCATCTATATCCATAGCCACTTGTAGCCATTTTGAAATGCAGAAATTGTCCAGTATAGCTGAGTCCTTTTCACCTAAAGAATTGCCCAATGGATCTGCAAACATAGTGTATAACCCTATTTTCAGAGGCAGAAAGCATGGCCAGGTCTCCAATAACCGACTCACCAAGTACTCCTTTGCTGGACCCATCTAGATTTACCTTGCCCATTCACGTTTTGTAAATCTGGGCTGCAAGCCCTAGGATGATCTTGCTCTCCATACTATATAATACATATCAAATGTTCGACTTTTGCATCAAATGATTTACATTAGACAGTGCTAAAAAACTTGATCTTTCCATGCTTCCACATTTTATGTGCATGTTTTAGCTGTGTATATGCAAATCTGCATAAATGGAGCCTTTGCGGATGCTTGATATCAATAGGGTATTCACATTTCCTACATCAAGCAATAACTCCAAGCTAAAGTTTTCTTATAACAAAAGAAGAAGAAACAGGGCAAAGCTTTAAAATCGCATACCTTGTAACAATCTATCATGTGGGCTTCATATGCTCTGCTTCAATCCCTATTTCCCAAAGAAGGTTGGGCACAAAAACCCTTTGCACAAAACCCAAATTATTTAGATAAGGCCTGGCTTTAAGAAAAAATCCGAAATGAAGCCTTCAGAATAAACTCGAGACTTGAGATATGTTGCCTTCAAAATTGCAGCATGTGAATGGCTGCCAGTCCTTGCACTTGCTCTGCCAAGCAAACCCAATCATATTCATGATTTTAGGATTTAGTACGATTTTAGAATTTAGAGAAACTCAAAAGCATACATTTTACCTCTTCTTGCCACAACTCTCTGGAGACTTCAAAAAATTAGACTCGACCCTGCATAAATTACCACCAAAACTTATTACAATTCCTATGCTCAAGTTTTAAATTCTGCATATCCAAGCTTCCTAATTGGCGTTTCCTTTACTTTGTCCAGCAAAACTTGATAAACATCACAATTTGCAACACCAGCAATGGGCACATGCAGGAGGTCTACCGGAAGCAGAGCCAGACAAATCCGACGCCATCGCCACTTACTTTGTGTTTTAGGGTAAAAAAAAAGGGTGAGTTTCTCAGATCTGAGCCGTTTAACTTTTAACTAAAATTTGGGTCGTTGGATCTAGGGCTGGGTCCAACACTTACAATAAAACTTTATAATATAGGATAGGATAGGATCATGATTTCAGGAAAAAAAAAGATTTGAGGGACCAAAACAAATTCTGAGAGAAAAATCTCAATGTACTAGTAACGGTGCCCAGCGTTGTTGGGCATAAGTTAAGAACGTGTTAATGATGAACCTTAGATATAACAAATAAGCCAGCATAGAAAAAAGAGGAGAGTAGGCCTTTACTCCATGTTTTGTTGATGTCGCGCAAATAGAATAGTAGGCCCTTCATTCTGTGTTGTGTTGTTGTGCAAATACTGTTTAGTATGGCTTATTACTCTAATGTGCATTTTATGTTATAGTGTGTTAGGGTTAAATGTTATTATGTTGCCCTAATGTAAGTTATTTGTTACGGCTTGTTAAGTTGAATGTTGGCATATTGTAAGCAACAAATCTCAAAGCAATTTGTTTACCTAGTGTTGCTGAATTGTTTATAGTATTCAAAGGTACACATAAAAGCTCATCATGTATGTGTTTTACTAATGATGGTTTTTTATTATAGGTGTTTTACTAATGATGGTTTTGATGGTACTTGTGACTTGCTTATGTGTTGTGGCGCATTGCCCCGCTATAAGGAATTTGACCATATTGGATTTTTGATGTTGTAGTTGTGACTTGCTTAGGTGTTGTGGAGCATTATAGATTTTTGATGTTTTAGTTGTTGTGACTTGCTTGTGTGTTGCTGCAACTATAAGGAATTTGAGTGTAGTTGATTTTTGATGTTGTAGTTGTAACTTGCTAATGTCTTGTGGAGGTTATGTGTTATGGAGCTTACAAATTGATCCATTTTTTGCTTGATTCTATGCATTCAAAGATCAAAGTTCAATGCCTTTTCTGCTTTTTTGTTGTATTTATGTAGTGATTTTCTCATTAGAATTCAATGCCTTTTTGCTTCTTCATTGACCCTATATGTTGCAATTTCGTAGTCATTTTAAGTTCACATGTTCAAGTGTTGTAGTTAGTATATTGAAAGTTTGCATCATCACCGCATTGTTTTATATAAACTCAAATTTCATCCAAACTGCTCATGTGGATCATCACCATGATGTTCAGTGGCCCAAACCTCAAGTTGCAATTTCACAAAAGGTTCAAGCACCAATATGCCAATCCAATCTTCTTTATCAAGTCTCTTTATGTTGACCAAAAGCAAAGGCTCAACATTTTATGTAGATGACTCTGACAGAGGAGCATGATAGATACAAAACATAATGAGGGGCAACTTAATATAATGAGGGGCAACTTGAGTAGATACAAATGTACTCCGGAGAACACTGAAGTTACACATAACATCACAAAAATCAGGAGCATTATTGCTACCTCTGCATAGACCAACTTTTTCCCTAAGAGACCTATGCACCTAAGATCTCCCCTCTTAGAGAGAATCTACTATACTAAAGGCTTTCATATTGTTATCAGATCCAACTTTTTCCCACAAGACCGAGCTTTGAATTTACATTATTATAGGGGTAGAGGAGGCGGATTAATCGAGGGTCAGACAGATTTGGAGGTCGCTAAGCAGTTCTTCTGTGGGGTTATGCATGTCCCAGCTATTGGACTTGTGTCTGCAGCTAGGGTGGGGGCTGCGCGTCCTGATCGACCTCGACACCTTCTAATTCGCTTTCGGGATGTGTTGAGTCGTCTAAGTGTTCTTCAGCACGGAAATCATTTGAGGGGCTCTACTTTTTCATTACGGGAAGATCTTTCTCCCCATCTGACTATGCAATCAGGGGAATGAGTTGTGCAAGGTTAGGGAAGCCCGTCAACACAAGAAATGGGCGGATATCTGGGAGGAGCGAGAATTATCCTAGACCATTGGCCGTCTAATCCGTGGACAGGCTATGTCTAGGGTCTCTCAGCAGTACCATATCATCAGAACAAATAGCTTTCATTTAGTTTGGGCACTTGCCCTCAGCATGTATATATACTACTTTAGGCTTCTGCGATGGGGCTTTGTCCTCGGCTCTTGTTGGGGGTTACACCCCTCTTTCATGTACTGGTCCCATAACCCGATTGGGTTTCCGTGGACGTTAAAAAATCTTCTTCTTCTTCTTCCTAAGAGACCTATGCAACTAAGATCTCCCCTCTTAGAGAGGATCTGGTGTACTAATAGCTTTCATATTGTTATCAGACGCATGACATATGATGGTTTCCACAAATGTTAGTGTGAAGCATAATTTCACCTTCACATATAGATCAAATGAGTTGCATGTACACAAACGGCTATGAAGCTAAGACTATGAAACAACTATGTATCGGGTAGACCTACTGAAGTGTAGCGTGATACCAATTCCAGTTTAGCATGATAACAATTTCAGTGTTGCTTGAGTTAAACATTGAGCAACAATGCTTAGCTTACTTCTAAATAACACAACAAAATTGATGCCATTGTGGATCTTTATAGAGTGATGCCTACCTCACAAATAAACACTTCCAATCCTTCTATGAAATCACAAGATCGTTTACAAACATTATTTATAATGTAAATTCCACACAAACTCAAGACTACAAAGAAGGAGAATAATGGTTTTAGCATTATTATCTCCTCAACATGTCCTGTTCTAGAGAATATATAGCATATATGAGGGTCTTGAACAAAGATTTACTTGTGAACAAACATACCTGAATAAACACATTTGAACATACCTGGACCTTGTCTGCAGTAAGCTATGAATTTGATTAAAATTCTCACCTTACAACTTTATTATGCATAAAGAGGTAGGGATGGTACTCAATGCAACAGGAACAATATTTTAGTAACCGACGTACAGAGTAAGCAGATGTGCTCTCTGTTTTTTTTTTTTGCTTGTGAATAACACATGCACAATAAATACATGCCTCCTGCAGAATTCATCTCAAATTAGCTGCAACGATTGAAATTAGCCTAGAACCATACCTTAGAGGGATCTACTCTGGAAGATCCCCACAAAAGCCATGGCCATAGGATCTAAAGCAAGTTACGTGTAGATATTTTGCTCTAGCAAAAATCTGAAAATCTGATTCACTTAGAATAATGGTATGTTTGTTAGCTTTTCTGCTCCAGCCTTAAAAATTTCTGGGCTTCCTTAAAGCCTTTGTCACCCCAAGATCTAGTAACAATATACTCTTTGATATCTTCAGGAGAACAAAGATTTAACAGGATAGCAACAAACTGGATAGTGGCACCTCCTTAAAGAAATAAAATTTCATAATCATCTGGGATCTTATATGCCTGATAAAAATCCTTACTCCATGACTCATTTCCATAACGCTCATGCCGCTTCCTCTCTAGTTGAGAGCTCCTCTTGATTCTGTGGAAAAACCTAAGTCAAAACCTTGTTAATTGAAGAGGCAGTCTGGAGAAGAGCTCTTACGATTTTAGAATCAGGGATGCATGTGCTGCTGCTCTTCGACCAGCAACAGAACAACATGTGCTGCTGCTCTACGTAACAACTCTAGCACACCGGCTGATGGAACAAAAACTAACGTTTATAAACAGAGAGAGAAAAAAGAATTTCGTAGAAAAAAAGGGCTTCGTTTACACCATCGAAAAAAGATCACATTTAAAGATAGATAGATAGCATTTTTAAAGAAAAAGGACCGGGGCTTTGTTTGAACCCTTCGATCTGGTCAGGTGATTTGTGGCCGTCGGATCTAAGGCTGATCCCTTTTATCAGTTGAATCCCCATCGTCGAATTAAGCCAATCAAATTTCGCCAGATTTAGGGCGTGGTCCATTACTTGCACTAAAACATTATACGTATACGAGGAATTGAGAAGACTGATGTTTATCACCCAATCAACATGATGCCAAACAACAAGACCAATATTGAAGCTAAGAAATGTGGCGATGGTGTATTGGAGCTGCTTTTATCGGCTGGATACGTACCGGCACGCGATACAACCGCAGAAGAGGAGGAAGATGGGGAATTTGTAGTATTAAGGTAATGGATAAAATCTCTAGAGTCGGTAACTGCTACAACCACATTGAAACTGTGGGCTGTCTCGGTAGCAGTTAGATTGGCCACTCTAACATTGGTAGTGTATGCCTCACCGACTGCTATGTAGCCCAGAGAATCAGATGCATAGATCTCTAAAATAATAAAAACGGGACCCTAAAATTATGGCTAAATAAAGAACTTTTTTCAAATCGAAAAACAGAGTCGAGATTGTTTATTCAATCCGTTTACCGCCTCCGCCCCCGCCTTCCAGTCCGCCGGGCCGTCCCCTTCTAATCGGGCGCCGCTAATATTTCCTCGGCGGATAAATGCCTAAAAGGAAAAAAAAAAAAATTCAGGGTCCCCTTTTTTCGGTTTATTACAAAATAAGAAGCTTGACGATGTCGATATTCCTCAGTCCCACTTTGTTACACCCGTAGATGTGACGGCAAGTCGTCGTAGGCATGTCGCACGCATCACCAGTGCCAACGGAATATTTAAAGGAGTTGGGCAATGTAGCATGAGCAAAGATAGTTGAGCGAGGAAGAAGAAGAAGAAGAAGGGCAAGGCGGGAGCATCACCGATAGGCGGGGGGGTGTGTGTGTGGGATAACCAATGGCGCCTTCAATCGTCATGCAATGGGCTGCTTATGTCTCTTCTTCACAATAGAGGGAGTATGGAGTGTGGAGTTTAATGTGTTGAGAGCAGCCAAGGAAGGCTTGTCTAATGCCCACGCCTCTGTTTTTTGATGGGCAGCACCATGCACCACCACCACCCATCTCCTAACACACTTGCCCCTTAAGTTTATAGTGATTCAGCGGTTCGGATCAATCTTGATCGATTGTGTTCTTTGGAGCTATAACACACTTTGCTACTCCATAACACCCTAGGATGTTATAAAATAAACGGATCCGGATCGATTTTGATAATGATCGGATGGCCCAAAACTCTCGGGCGGTGTGTTAAGGGCGATCGCGCCCGGCCCCTCGGGTGTTACTTCAAAAAATTTCGGGCCATCAAAATGGCGCCACGCTTATTCTGGCGCACACCCTCGCCATTTGATGGCCCGGTAATTCCCAAAGAACACCCTCGCCCGTGGCGTTATCTACTCCTTATCTCCTCCATCTCCACCTCCTTATGAATCTCCTTATGCATCTCCATCTCGGCTCATCCTTCTGAATCTCCTTCTCCTTCTTCCATACCACCGTCTCCTTATGATTTTCCTCCTTCTTCCACGCCACCACCACCAAGCTCCCCGCCTCCTCTGTCTCCCTGTCCCGGCCCCCCCTCCTCCTCCTCAACTATCTCCCCCTCCCGATTTCTTGCCCGACCACCATCCATTCCCCTTCTACTTCTCCCCCCGCTATCGCCCCTTCCCCGTCCAAGAGCAGCTCCATGCTACTTTTGCCACCATTCCCTCAGCCTTGCTCCTGCTCTCCATCATGTTCTTGGGATTATAATCTATATCAGCTCTTCCTTAAAAATAATTTTTATATGCCTTGCCATCTACTATCTACTTGGAGGGCGGTTTCATATCCGATTTGAAAGTATGAATTCGATTTTGAAGGAAAGTTCTGTCATCATTATTTGAGGGTTTGCTTGTGGTTAATATAACACACATACACCGTCAAGAAGAAAAAAAAACTAGTAAAAAAGCAAGTTTGATTATTTTACGTAAATTACATGTTTTCACAATGTTCTTTTGCCTCTGTAATTTGTATATGAAATTCCTATATAAATGTATCAAAAGGGAGCTAATTTCTAGTTATAAAATAAAAATGTAGTTTCCTTCTTCCGAATGCTCGGCTTGTAGTTCTCTAGTACTATGCAACAATACTTTGCACTATAATCACTATAATTTGGTAGTGAATAAATCTTCCTTAGACAATGTGTTTGAAAAGCAACAGCATTCTTATTACCTGGATATTGCATCTAAAAAGACAACTTAAGTGCAATTTCAAACTAGCATTGGTGGAAATGATTGCAGGCGCCATGTTGCAATGCCAAAAGAGCCTCATTTGCTTTTGCCAAATAACCATATGAGATGGTCATTCAACATTGCAATAGGATCAAGTCCAATGAGGACTATAAGATTTGTCTTGCACCCAATAGGTCATTCTCCCTTTTACCTGCAAAAGGGTATATATGCTTTATTGTCCCTTAGAGAGCATTTAAAATAATAATAATAATAATAATCTATCCCTTGTTTATCCACAGTCTCCGTGTTTTAAGCATTTACTTGTGAGAGACGACACTCGAAGAAGCTTTTCAAGACTAGCCAGTAATTTTAATGAGAAGCTTGGAGGCATTTAGAACAAATTATTACCAAATGAAAATTGGTGTGCAGTGAAGACCTTCAATGCATTAACTCAGAAAACCAAAGAATTTTCTCCTGAGGTATCTATTTTAAGCAAATCTAATCTCTTTAATTTGATGCAATTGCTTTGTTTTGCTTAAAATGAAATATGCATTCAATGGACATCTCATAACAAATCCATGCCAAATCTACCTAGCAAAGTACTAAACTCACGCAAGAAAATAAATGTGGTACTTCTAGAACATGGAACCAACCTGAACCAACGTAGCCAGGGGAATAAGAGAGACAAGAACTGTTGCTTTCCACTGGCCAACAACAGACTTAACAAGATTAAAATCTGCAATAGAAGCTTCGAATTCCAATCCAAGAGTATATTGTTACATTTCACATCCCAATAAATGAGTCTAGCATTGAAATCATGGTGTAGGCAGCAGACCATATAAGTCAATGTGAAGAATAATAAATGTGAAGATATAAATCATTCTCTTTTACGGTGCACGGGCCTTCTATTTTTTACAATCTTCACAACTACATGAGACAAAGTCATGTATATGTTTGTTAACTACATTCTCTACATGTACCATACCTAGTTTTTCTCAGAAAAAACTTCCAGATGTCTCCTATTTCATGGCTCGTCTCTGTCCATCATCGCCTATCTCCATAAATAATAGAAAGAGCTATATGTAGCATCCTTTAGAAGGATCCAACTCGATAACATACTTTGCAGAAATCTAACTGCAAAAATGTAATATCCATGTTGGGCCATTGTTTTCTTGAAGTTTGAAGTTAGAACGCGAGAACAATATGAAGTCACTGCATGGTTACACCAACTCTAGTAGATTGCAGATTTTAGAAGTTTTATGTGCATGCATATTGATCGAGAAGCCATTTTATCAAGCTATGTTGGCAACCAGAGATCAATGCACAATTCTCTCTACTCCCTTGTTGCAAAACATTCTCTGCGCCGAAGAGTAGACATATCAAGTTGTGTGGCCAGGAATTATAATACAAAAGAATTCCCATGTATAGAAAATTGTGTCAAAGCTAGCTTATAAACATAGCACTTGTTCTTGGCACCTACTACTACAAACCCCTTAATCTACTGGCCTAGCAAATTTTGGCTACTGCATTGTTCCACTACACCTAACAATCTACTTAATTTAGCTGAACTTTAAAACAATTTCTTTGTCACAAGTCTACATCTAGATAATAGATTAACCTATTCAGACAAAGGAAGTGCTACGTTTTTACAGCATGGTGGCTTATTTAGTTTTGTACTTTGTAAAACTATGCCATAAATTGTATCTCAAGAAATAGAACATAAGGGAAATGAATCACTTTTCTTAGGACGTTTCCTAACGAATTGAATTACTGGAGAACTTACTTCTTGACCACTGATCCTGGATATGCTACAATTCAGTACTAGTGATGTTGCAAAACATTTGGTTGAACTTCATGTTATAAGTGCCAAATAAATCTTGTCAGTTAAACTCAGATCCAACTAGTTCCATTTTGTACAAGGCTAGTTGTTCCATTTTTTACAAGGCCCTTCTGCACACATTAATGAAAGGATACGCTTCTTCATCACTTTATATCTGCTTATTATTCTATTTCCAATTGTTTGTGGCCCAATTTTGGGAAGAGAGTACACATCTCTAATTTGGAAATGAAGTTTGAAAAATACCTAAAGTGTGAGTAACTCTGCACCATTATTTAGCAAGATGTTTGTTCAATAATAATATACCATAACATTATCTATATTTTAGTGTTTTAATGATGTTTCAATTCCTAGAAGTTTTTGAAGTATGTAATATAGATCTGGAGCTTTTATATCAATAGTTCGCGATCAAGGTGCATATGTCTACTTTGTAATTTTTTTCGACAAAGAATCGCCAATGGTTGCATTATACATTATCTTTTATTTTGATCCACCATGCCTATAAATGTACAAAGGAGCATGTGTCTAAGCCTCGAAGATTCTGAGAGTAGTCTGCCAATGACTGCATTATACATAATTATATTTTTCTTGGTTGATCCGCCATGCCTATAAATCTACAAAGCAGCCTAAGTTGCATATCGGGATTTACCTTTCTTTTTTGAATGAATGAATTTAGGATATATCCCATTCACTAATTCATGCTTGAAAAGCTCTTTATCAGCATATAGAGGAGGGGAATACACATCTCCATGTGTGTCATTCTACATGCATGGAAATGAATCTTATTCATGTTTGTTTTCACCATGTATCTCAACTTTGCAGTGGGACTCATCCTCCTACAGGACACAGAAAGAGAATGCCTAAACCAACGACCAACCATATTTTATCATGAAACAATGCTGGAAAAGAAAATAGGATTAATCTTAGACTGCAAATCTTATGTGTTTTTTATTCAACAGGCTGCAAATCTTAGGCTTTGGAACAAAATAATTTTGCTCACATAATACCTAAAGAGCTTGTGTTCTCAAATTTCTGCAAATGGCTTAAATTAATCTATTGAATCTGCCTAAGAGGATACAACAAGTACCTTGCCAATCCCTCAAGAACTAGCATGTTTCATCGTCGTTCTGTCAAGTTAAGAGACGATTTAATGCAAGCCGACAATATTTTGAAGCTTTTGATCCAATTAAGTTTGAGATCATGTTCCAGATATATGCTCAATCTTGATAGAACATTCTACATCCAGCATCCAATTTACTTATTCTAAGAAAAATTCAACATCTCCGGGATATCTTGCTTGGCTAAACAAATCAGTTAAATACATTTAAGACCACCTCTATGCTATGCACATTTTGCCCGCCCAAAGATTCGTAGGCAACGTTAGTTCGCCATGGCTGAAAGCTGCCAAGCTTATTGTATTGTGGCTCAGATAAGGCAATAGGAAAAGCAACACAGACCAGGGAACAACAAAATCATGAAGCTAGAGTTAATGGAATAGCATTTAGTTTTATTCTCCGTGGATGCTAAAAACCCTTCTATTCTATTCTATTCTAATTTTTTATTATCTGAAAGTCATTTTTGCTCCTTGTTGTCTCAGGTTCTAGAGAAATTGCCATCACGTAAGAATAAAAAAATAACCTTTGCTACACCCCTACCTCAACTTTGTTGATGGTATATGGATCAGACATGCAAAGTAATTCATGGCTTTTCCAAGACTAATGAGATGGATAAACCATGTATTACATTTGAAAATAAGATCATTGCTGGTTCTAATGAGAAAAACATAGCATACCTTGTTGGAAGAAGTAGGTAAGCTCGTTCTCATACATACATAAAACATAATTTCTTTTTTTACGGGCTTGTTAACACAAGCATCAAACGAATGTCAAATCAGTCTTGCACAATCTCCTACTGAAATGACATTATGGATCAAGCAGAGCTTATCTTCTCAAATGAGGAACTTGGACATCCAGACAGACCAAATCCCTCAAAGCCGAGAACTTGATCTGCATGACAAGTGATAAAGCAAGCAAATGAATGACGACTTTTAAAAATAAGAGGGATTAGATCAATTGCAACAAGGATCTTAGAATTTTCGAACTTATGATGCCGTAATGCCTCAATTTTTATAGCTCCACCTGAACAAAAGAGATAGAACAAATGAAAAAGGCTTGGAAAATTCATATTTTCCATTCATATTTTCCAAGCCTTTTTTCATTCAGATAAGTCTCCTTCCAAATATTTTCCATTCAGATAAGTCTCCTTCCAAAGATCCTAAGCAAATAAAATCTATCTTCTTTATTAAAATGAGAATCTATTGGGAACCGTGCTGGAACGCCGCATGTGTAGACGCATGCGGCGTTCCCTTTCCGATTCATGTCCCCCCGCGAGATCTTTGGTTGTCCACATTCAATGCAAATTTGAAATGGCCATGAATCATATAAAACTTCAATGCAACTTTCTTTTTCTACGGATTTCCCACTCTCGCAAGTCAATTTTGCTCTCATGTTGCGCCCTAACGGGATCATCTCATTCTTGAGTTGGGAGGATCGTCTTATGGTGAGTAATGTCCAGATTGCATAACACAACAAGTTTTCTCTTCGCCATTTCATCCGGCAAGCAACAAGACTCATTTTTATTATGGCATTTCATCCGCAAGCAACACTGCTGATTTTTTCATTTCTTTCACATTAAATATGAACAGATCTTTTTCTTCTGTTGATGATCCGTCAACAAGTTAAAAAGGCGGACGTCTTCTACTGATTCAAAGTGTTGATGCAGATCAGTGCGTTGATGTTTGGCGTTGGTGCAGATTAGAGGGCTGACTTCTTTTGTGCATTGCATACATGGTATGATCCATACATGGTATGATCCATGCACTATGCATTATTCTTAAACCAGTTCCTCTTGGTTTTTAGAGTCCAAGGGAGCAGAGGCAAAACATTTGCGACACAAACCAGGTTAGACACTAGAATTATTGGTTTCTATTCAGTCATTGTTGAAGGCATTTGAATAAGTCATAAGACATTTTAGTTTCTTTAAACCCTATAAGTATAGATGCAGATTTTAGTTTCTTTGAATTTTATAAGTATAGATGTAGTAATCTGGAAGCTTAATTTAGTAGAAAAATATTGAAATGACAGTCAAAATAGTTTGTCAATGCATGGAATCTTATCTGAACAGTGGGCAGTTATTTGGTTGGACGGTTAAGCAGAAGCAATATGGGTGGAGTATGCACACTTATTGTGTGAATAGCCTGCTAAACGTTAACTGTCCTGTACATTGGGCTAATTGCTAGACGATTTTGAGAGGTAAGTATTGTTGAATTTTGATTGTTGGGGGTGATGCCCTGTGGCTTTAAAATGGGCTATAGTTCTGTTAGGGTAAGACAGCTTGGCAAATTCTGGTGCAATTATCTGGTGCTGCACAAGGAATGATGTTCTAAGTTACAAGGTAGGTGGTGCAGATAGGGCGGCAGGGTTAGGCGGCTTCTTGCCGCCTCTCCAAATCAGCACTGCTGCGGTGGAGAGCGATCCTTCTTGTTTATCTGGAGCCGCAGGAGATCCTTATGATGCTTTGGCACAGCTGGTTGAAGATGATGCGGTTTTTCTCAAAGGTCTGATTATGCTGCAGAACCAGTTTCTTGCAGATTTCAAGAGCTTTGTCTTGGATCTGGGTCGACCGGGAGGCAGGTTTAGGGCATAATCTTCTTTGAGTCTTTCGTGTATATTTATTTTGGAGCAGGTCTGGCATCGTAGGTTCTTCCTTTATCTTTCACACTCTTTTACTGGCAAAGAGATTCAGATTGTATCTGTAGACTGAAGAGAACATGGTATATTATCCCTCTAGATTTCGTAATTCTATATACAGTAGATCCTTTGTCAGGGAGGTTGCATGAACTGCAATCTTGAGTAAGAAAGAAATTTTCTAAGAAAGCGGTACTGTTGGAGAATATTTTTATGTAAGTCTATCTAGGGATGATGGGCTTCATGGCTAAAGACTCCATGTCAGTTTTGCAATCTTGGAAATTCTCTGGGCGCCTCAAGTTTTATTCTGTGCAGCTTCTTTTTGTGATTGGATTTCTGAGGAATGGATTGAGATGATAATGCCGAGCTAGGGACATCCAAATGCGGAGATATATTATGCACCGGGCTTTTGAGAGAGGAGTTTGGCGGCTGGGCTTGTTCTAAGCCTAGCCAACTTTAGGATGACCGTATTTTCCCAACAATGCAGCATTGCATCAAAGATCCCTCTTTGGTGTCTATAGTCGGATCGTATCTTAGAGGGCAGTGAGCAGTGGCAGCTCTGTGGAATAGTGTGGCAGGCTTTTCTACAAAAACATGTCCCTTTATCTGGTATATTTTCAGTTATTTGTGAAAGCTTTTGTGCTTAATTTTATCAAGCCATAAGAGGGCTATCTGATTTGCTAAAATATTTCCAACTTAACTCTTAAAGGAGTTTTGAATAAGCATAGCTTATGGGAAGCGAAGATGTTGAGGTATGCTCCTGTAGTAACTTCCCATATTGTTGATGCATGTACTCTTTTATTCTGATAATATAAAAATGACACCTTCATAGTCTCTCCTTGCCTTACAAAAAAAAAAAAAAAAAAAAAAAAAAAAGGTTACAAGGTAATATGTTGTAGGCGTGGAAGTGCCTGTTGATAGCTATGCTTTTAGACAAGGATTTGTGTTGCGTAGTTTGTTGTGCAAGTTCTGGTTGGTGCTGATAGGGGGCTTAATGCCTTATATGCTATGCAGTGTAGGTGTAGGAAGGCAGATATATGGGATTTCCGCATGAAGAAGCAATTGTACATTTCCTTAGTCCAATCGATGTACTATATGGATCTGAGGTCTGTGGGCCAGGTTTGGCCTTATAGATGGAAGAAAATTGAAAAGATACAGAAAAGATTTCTTCGAGCTGAACTTGGAACCAAAATGCAAATGCCATATGCTATGTTGCTAGTGGAGTGTGGAATGTTTTTCCTGGAAGTAGAAGCACTTTGAAAGATTCTTTATTATGTGCATAAGGTGCTCTATGTCATGCCAAATGATAGCTTGCCAAGGTTGGCATTGGAGGAGAGGCGGGCCAAAGGGTGGTTTACGAACATAGAAAAGTGGCTAGCGAGATGGGGGATGCTATGCAAGACTTGAAAAATCGCAAGGATAATATACGACTTTGGGTTATGGAAAATGTTACCCGTGTGAGTCAGAGAGATGGTGTCGTTAAGGAGTTTTATAGGAACCATATCAATCCCATGCTGCAAGAGGCTTGCAAGAAAATATTCTTGTTAAATATCCATGCACTAATGTAGGATGAGACTCCGGGTTCACTGTGCTTGGGGTCGAAACTAGGCAGATGGAGTGATATTCTGCATGAAGTTAGATCGTCCGTGGTGTGCAGGTTGTGGGACCCTTTGAGGACAAGGCACATGTGTCGCTTCACTATCCAATGTATGTTGATCTATGCTTTAAGCATGGTCTGCAGGCTAGTACACTTGTTGAATTCTTTGATTACTTGGGGAAGGGGGTTAATGCATTATTGTTTGATGATGCATTAGATGATTTTTTTTATAATTAATAACGTACTGGTTTGGATGTCTTATAGACATGTTCGCACGTAGGCCTTGCCATTTTTTCCAATGTCTCGAAAAAAGATCTTAAAAACCTGCACACCTTGTCGTCATACTCAAAGGCAGAACTATGTTTCCCTTGCATCAGAGCCACCCTAGAAGTTGTCCCGGTTGAGAAGAAATCACGAACACAACCATCATCGGAGACCAACTCTTTAACCATGGTGTATATGTACGATGCTTTTGCTTGGCTTTTAAGAACAAAGTCCCCTTCCATAGCTGCCCAAATGTACTTGGGCTTACGTGTGAAGTATTTCTGATATCGTTTTTTTATTTTCATGTCCACCTCCTCGTTACCTGTAATCGGACATTTTGGCAGAGGTGTGCCTTTAGGTGCATTGGTCGACATAGTTAGATGTAGCTCCAACTTGGGCTGCACAGTAAAATCTGGCGCCTCACTTCTATTGATAGAAGTATGGTGATATAATACTAGAAATCCTTAATCATTTATTTGATAACCCGACTCTATTCCTCAGAAGCCCCCAAGGATACGTGAGAACTCCCTAAACCCTGACTTAGGCTGTACAAGCAATTTGGCAATTGGACAGATCTCAGAAACATGATGATATGATACATCTTTGCAGTTGTCATGCCTGCAATCCTGCCGAATAGATCGGTATATTTCTTAACATCCTAGACAATGTTAAAAAAGCCGCACATGTCAATAAAAACCATTGTCGCATTTTCTGACACCTGTCTCCGTACAAGTATATCTGATCTCGTGACAACTTGCACGATGTTCCTCTTTTCCTTCAGTTTCTTTGCTTCCTCCGCTTGAAGATAGCGAGAATAACAAAAAAAAAAAACATTCGGAAGATTTTTCTGCACGTGATCCTTGTTGTAGTTGGGCGTGGGGACCTTGACTTGCAAGGCCGGGCATGGCGACATGGAGGTCCGCGACGATGTTGTTTTGTTGCAGAGCATCTATGTTAAAAGCTCATATGAGGAATGTTGTTTGTTTTCATTGCATTGTTGATGTCGGTTGTGGTGGGCAATGTTGCGATGTTCGCAATAGCTTTGACAGTATTGCAGAATTGCTGCATGTTTTCTCCATGGTGCCTGTATATATTGGCCGTCATAACGATGGTTCCCATGGTGTGGTCTCGGGACGTGGCGAGGACGGCTTTGACTGAGGACTCAGTGACTTGTTGGTGGAGGAGCTCGAGCCCGTTGTCATCATAGAGTGTGGTGAGCAGACACTTGTACGTAGTCGTCTTGAAGATGGTTTGATCGTCCGTTCTTGTCTCCTGTGAGGTGATCGGTGTCGGTAGTTGTGCATCCGTGAAGTTGGGGATAGCCGCGATCCATGCCATCTCTATGCATTCTCTCAGATTTTTCCTATGACTCTCTTTATCGATAGTGAACTTTCAGTTAGTGAGAGGGTGCTTGGGAATAGGCCCGCTTATTGTCTTCAATTGTGAAACGATCGTATAGGCCATTTTGTGCATGTGAATGCCTCTGGTGTTGAAGCATAGTTGGCCGGCTATGCTGTCTATGATCTATGGACTATCCTTGCCACGATTAGAATGTTAGCAATGTGTGGGTTGTCTCAATTTCTTCTTCCTTTGCCATTGTTTGTGCGGTCGTATGTGGGGTGCCCATCGATTATGGTAGCCGGTGTTGTTCTTACAGAGGCCTCAGAGCGCGAATTTCCACTAGTAGGCTCAAATTGTTATGCTATCTCATCTTATTCAGAAACTTGTGGAGCTGGCATGCATTGGAACTCATCATTTATGAAGATTAATGTGACGCTCCCTGAACCTATATAGTGCTCCCATCGTAATGTGATGCTTCCCGAACCTATACGATGCACCCATCGTATAAATATGAGAAATTCCCCTCCCATGGTGACTCCATCACCACGAAAAGGCCCTCAATCTGACTCAGACCACTTGTGATGGGCAAGTGTCTGAGTCAAGGACACTGAGGTGTCATTCGACCCACGCCTTCTATGTGAATCCTATATAGCGGAAGCGTACATACATGTTAGCACCTAGCAACAATATACATAATAATATACCACCTCGAAGGGTGGCCCAGCCATCATCAAGGCAATATCAATATAATACCAATATAACATATGAAATGCATCATAAATGAGGGTTCTACCCTGGGCTCAGGCTCCAAGGGAGTCAACTGATGGTCAGGGTCCCCGGATAACAACAGAGGGAATCATGACAATGCCGTTGGCTGGCATAGAACAATGGCTAGGGCAGTCCACTCCATCCGCCTATACGTATTGCACACTTTTGCAGATAATACCGAGACATGCTATGGCATGATTGTAGCCTATGAGACTACTCGGGGTTACATCTCCACGGTCCGGATGAGGCGGTCGCAAAGGAGGCGCACAATGGTTCCATGGGTGTGCTGGAGGATCGTGGCACCACCATGCGCACGCATCCATACCTGGCTTAACCCCCCAAAATCCATAGGTCAGCTCGCTGCACCTTCCGAGCCCAGACTGTTCTTTCGGGACTGGCTCTGCGACCTAGGAGATGTCGGACCTATACCCGGCCCACACACAGTGAATGACTATAAGCCTTGCACACTATAGGAGCCCCAGTATCCGTGCTCAGCAAGGCTCCACCCCCGCTTCCCCAATGTGCCTGTTATCTAGTGCTCATCAAGTGGGATCTTCATTTTCATCTATATAATAAGAGGATGTGATGAATATAAATAGATAAAAACAAAACATTCTATCAATGGATCGGAAACCAACATATGTGTTAATGGTCAAAGAGAATCCTTTCATTGTTTAAATGCATGACTAGAAAAACATCCCCTTTTTTGCAGTACTTTATTGACCACGCCTTCGTGGAAAAGCTCCTTTTTTTTAACATTTACTTTTTTGAAAACACTATTCTACATATAATTTACATCTAGGTTGGAAGATAGAAGAGTATTACTTAATGTATGGTGGGGGCAACTCTCGGCGAGTGAAATATTGGCTCCCGAGGGGTTTGGATTCCCAAAAATGGCGAGCTGAATGCCGTGCATAATTATTATATTTATTACAATATGAGAATCAATTTTATTGTAGTAATGTTGCGTGGCGCAGATGGTTAGTTTATTTGGTTTTCAATTTTCTTTGGCGAAGTTCCGAGTCCACCTTTTAACATTATTCGACTTGTGGAATAAGTTTTAACTTTGGGGGTATTCGACTTGTGGAATAAGTGTGCATGCCAAAACCACGAGTCTAATACCCCCTATTCCACGAGTCAAATACCCCCCTGGAATCCAAGTCCAAATGGGGAGCCAATAAATGCACCGAACTCTCGGCGCTCCGCCACTCCTTCAACTTATTTTCAAAGGAATGGAACGTTAACATGGCATATGTCAAAGGAACACATGGGGATATGTGAAAGAAACATGGCTTATGTCAAAATGAATGTTAGTTCCATTGCTCATATAATGGAAAAGTTGAGAAACCCTAAGATTTTTATATTTCAATACATAGACTTCTATTGTAGCAATTTCTATTATTTTTATTTTTATTGAAGGGCTCTTTTTTTTGGAAGACAGATAAATATCATTATCAATGAAAGAAAATAAGGTGTTACGCACAGAGGCATATTTTTATTTTTATTGAAGGGCCCTTTTTTTGGAAGACAGTTAAATATCATTATCAATGAAAGAAAATATTTTGCCTTTTTTTTTTTGCGACGAGAGGGTTGCCTTTGGTGTCCAAAGGTTGTGGTTGCATGTTTTTTTTTTTTATTTTGTCATTTTTATCCTTTTACGCTTTTTGTCATTTATATAATGCTTTATAGTTTGTGGCATCATGCTCTTTTTCTTATTTCTGTCATTCCTCTAATTTCAAACATTACACTTATATTTTGGCTAATATTTTGACATCTATATATTGCTTTATAATTTGTGGTATCATGCTCCTTATCTTATTTCTAAGAGCATGTCCCTTCTCTCAATGAATATGCACGGTTGGAGGGACTTGCACCTGGCCACATCTCCCACCCAATGGTAGCTACTGGTTTTGAACCTTGGTAGGGGTCACCCAAACCTAAGACCTTACCATTAGGCCGACTTTATAAATTAACATAAAAATGGCGTTGTTTCAATTCATAGAACTGAGGAAGGAAAGAGAAAGTACTGATAACTTCATACTAATTAGGCTAATCCCATTTGGCATTCTTGAGACATTGTGGTCTTCTTCAAGGAGAGTGGTCGCTTTCCAAGATGCGTTGTTCGATGTCACGCAATGCGGGCATGAACACTGTCTATATGTGGTCAAGGAGTGACAAGGAGCGCATGGGGACCTTAACTTGTAGGTCGGCGACGACGCTATTTTGTCGCAGGATATCTATGTTAAAATATCCCATGAGGAAGGTCCTGGCGGTTTTCATTGCATTTTTTATATCGTTTGTGGTGGGCAATGTTGCGATGTTCGCAATAGCTTCGACAGTATTGTGGAATTGCTGGATGTTTCCTCCATGGTACCTGTATATATTGGCCATCGTAAGCAGCGGTTCCCTTATTGGTGCGGTCTTGGGACGTGGCGAAGATGGCTTTGATTGAGGGCTCCATGACTTGTTGATGGTGAAGGAGCTCAAGTCCGTTGTCATCGTAGAGTGTAACGAGGAGGCACTTGTACTTAGTCGTCTTGAAGATGGTTGGATTGTCCGTTCTCGTCTCCTGTAGGCCGAGGATGTCCGATAACATCAGTTGTGGGTCTGCTAATATGTAATCTATGTATTTTGTGGTCGTGAGAGTGTTGAGCGTTGTTGCGTCAAAGGTCTTGGTACTTGTGCTTGGAAATGGTCATCATCCACGCCATCTCTTTATGCATCTTCTGGATTTCTTCTATGACTCTCTTATCGATAGTGAAGTTCAGGTTGGTGAGCGGATGCTTCAAGAATAAGCTTGCCATTGTCTTCAACCATGAGATGGCCACTAGAGTTGTTTCAATTCATAGAACTGAGAAAGGAAAGAGAAGGTAATGATAACTTCAAGCTAAGCCCATTTGGCATTCTTGAGACATTGTGGTCTTCTTCAAGGGAGTTTGTAGTCGCTCCAATAGCATGTTCGATGTCAAGCAACGCAGACATGAAGTCTATCTACATGTGGCCGAGGAATGACAAGGAGTGTTTCTATACATCGAAGTTGCATTGACACCTTCGACGATTGAAGCGGTAAATGGGAAATCATTATCAGTTCTGCGATCTCATTTTTGTCTGCTTCTCACCTGCTGTCTATTGATTGGTTCTTTCATTTTGGTGTCTTATTTTTTTTTATTCTTTGCTTATTGACTACTAATTGTTGTCTACTAAAATACTCAAGATGTATGACATTATACATACAAATACATATTATTGTCACCACGCAAAATTCAATTGACCTCTTGCATTCTTGTTCGTCTTATGCGTTGTACATATTAAGGTGAATATTGCTTGCAATCTAGAAAACATGTACAACTAGTGGCCTGTAACTATTAACACAAACCATTAACCTTCACACTTATAATTAAATTCCCCCTGAAAACCCCCTTTGGTTTGGGTGCATATTCACACGGGGGGTTACTCCGGGCATCGAGAGCTGTCGGATGGGCATATTTGCCCTTTATTCCTTGATCTTGACCGTACATAGCGATCCTCGTTTGTGGGGGGTATGCATGTACAAGTTTTTATATCTTTGTATATTGAGATTTGTAAAATACTATAAGGTTTGAGAGAATATACTTAATGGTGTTAATTTTATACATGTATTGTAAAATATATTTTTGGGGCTCGCTGCCCCACGAACCCCCGCGGTGAATATGCACCCAAACCAAAGGGGGTTTAAGGGGATTTTAATTATAATGTGTTAAATGCAATGGTTTGTATTAAAATGTTAATGGTAGTTGTCTGTTGATTGTTATATTCAAAAAATTTAATTTTCGGCCCTAACTAACGCAAACATAGGTAAATGTTATGGACCTAAATATTAATTACTAAAAAGCACAAAAACATCAAGACAAACAAATTGTTCCCATTGCCACTAGTCCACCTTCTATTGTAAACTGCACATTGTCGTGCATATGCTAGTGCATATGGTAACATGTGCTGGTATCAATGCAAGCCTGTTTTGCCATGGCAAGCATTCATAAAGCATATGGCATATGTAAAACAAATTTAATTCCACAAAGAGGGAGCATCAATACAAAAGAAATGGCAATCATAACTGGCATTGGCATCCACAAATAAGAATATTCATAGGATCAAAAACAAGATATGATTTATAATCATCCCCGAGCTGCCAAGATTGCAAATTCTTCTTTGGAAAAACCACATTATGGCATTATCCCTGTTATAATGCTACATATTATCTCTCAATGCATTAGAACTACGGTTGCCAAAACCAAGCTTGTTCAACCATCCGCGCTTCCCCATTTGGAATCAAATAATAACAGTTGCGTCATCCAAACTGCCACATTTACCATACATCTCAATGAGCAGGTTCCTAATAAAAAGACTACTCCGTTAACCAACTCTATTAATGTGAAGATGAACTCGCCTGCCCTCTGATAAAGCCTTGGCGTGGCCACAGCTTCCCAATAAATAAGAATAACCAAGAGGCATCATTGTAAAATTCTTGTTCATCTAGAAAATCCACTGCCTCTTTAAGCCTACCTTGCCTACAAAAATTGGCAATAAACTCCTTGATCTTCTGTCTAGCCCTTGCATCATCGAAATTAGCTACCATGGATTGTATCTGAGGTTCTAGCTCTTCTGAAACGAAATAAAACAATACATCGCAAATGCTTCATAGCAAATCCTCGCTGAGAATTCCACAAGCTAAGGAAATTGTTGATTCCACAATGGAACTAACTGCATTAAGGGAGGGCAAAATTAATAATGATGCTGCAGCACATAAGAATACACTGCCAACAAGACTAGATACTGCATAGGACTTACGGATTCAACAGAGTAAAAGGGAACCATGAAAATAACACCAAAAGCGACCATTTCATTCTCGCAAACATTGGAAATATAGAAATGTTGGAAGATGCCTTGACAGCATCATTTATAGCCGCTTATAAGCGGGGAAAAAAAAGCTCTCTAACCTCGGGCTTTTTATCACGATGTGAGATGATCAAGATCAAGAAACTTGAAAGTGACACCGCAACAAGAACGAAAATGCCAGAAGAAAAATTGGCGGCTTAAAAGCCAGAAGACCAGGCTATTCAGGGTCAAAACATCTTACCTCAAAGATCTCAGAATCCGTTGATGACAAACGATTACAAAGGATTGATGACAACCCAAATCTCTTATGTGGAAATAACAAACGATTCAAGCCATCGATTGAGATTGCTTTGAGCCGGAAGAGGTTAAAACAGAGGTTAAGAGGTTGATTGGGCCCTGCAAAAAATAGGGGCTTATTTCCGGAAGCCACAAAAAAACGAGCCGGTTTTGAGCTAGTTTTAGGCAAAAAATCCCGCAAATTTTTGAGCGTGGAACCTTGATTGATCATGAATCCCGTGAGGAAGAATCGAACACGAAAAGCCGATTTTTGCAAGCAACCTACGGAGCCGGATTTGTTGAGTGAATTGAATGGTCATGCAAGTACAGATCCAAACAACACCCAAGCGGGCATAAAACCACAAAACAAACTACATTAGGCCCGGCATGGAAAGATGGGGAGAATACGCCCGGGTTAATGTTTATGTAATCATGTGGATATCTCTTCGATACTCTTCCCTTCGAGTTCAAAACCTCGGAAGTGGCAATCGAAGATAATAATAATTTTTTTCCATTAGGTTTTCCATCCTCATGTGCGTTGTATGCTGATCAAAGCACAGACAAAACTGCAATGAAGAACCTCTGAGATAGGTCGTCTCTAAGGAGCTCCAGCAATCCAAACCTTGTTTGCATAATTTAATTTCGCCAAAGATCGTTGTTGCTTTGCCTTATGCCCCCGCAGTAACTGGGAGAAACCTAAATGGCTTCCAGCTAACCCTAAAGTGCAGGGCTCGAGCCACGCATGCGTTTCAGTTTTTAAATAAATCATAAAAGAAGGGGTAAATTTTAAATAAATCATAGAAATAAAAATAAAAAGGGGTAAACCATTGAAGATATGGAATTTAAGAAATAAAATACGCGGTGCACTCTAGAAATACTGATTAGTATGGCTCGCGCAATACGCCCATCAAATCATATAAAAACCATGGCAAAAACCGTACAGAAATACAAAAAAAAACCCCTGTTATTATGCTACATATTCACACGGGGGTGCCTCCCCGCATCGAGCCGTTGGATAGGCATATGCACCCTTTATTCCTTGATCTACACCGTACATAAAGTTCCTCGTTTGTGGGGTATGCATATACAAAATTTACCATACTGTATAAGAAAATTTACAAAATACTATAAGATTTGAGGTAATGTACTATATGGTGTTCATTTTGTACATGTAAAACATAATTTTAGGGGCTCTCGCTGCCCTACGTCACCCCCCGTGTGAATATGCACCCAAACCAAACGGGGTTTTCAGGGGAAATTTAATTATAAGTGTGAAGGTTAATGGTTTGTGTTATGAAATTTTTTTTGGCCCCTTCGGGGCCTTGGAAAAATTATTCATATTTTTTTAAGAAAAAGATCGACATATAATAAAAACATAAATTTTGTGCTATAACCATTCTTAAGATCTTCTATTGCATCAAAAAGGATGGTGGTTGGACCATATCCTAAGGCACATAAAACTCGGCTATACGCATATTGCCACATATGAGCCATCATAATTTGAAGTGCTATTATTGTGTTCGAAATACCAAGATGATTGCATGGATCAACAACTTGTCATAATTCCACATTCCACGCTATAAATAATTTGATTTGATTTGATTTGATTTATTGTCACGCCATTTCAGACCCTCAGGTCCATTAGGCGACAAGAGAAATACATGTAGCAAGAAACACTAAACGAGGCCATTTGCCTCAAGATTATCTGCAACATCATTTAGTTCTAAAATTATCTTACGATGTTTCCACCAAGCTTGAAGGTAAGCTCCTAAGTGGGCTGCTGGTAATGTAAGTAGCATAGAAAAATTCCCATAAATCCCATAGATCTCCCGTATTTCTTCAAACCTGGAGCATTCAAGGAATGCGTGTTCTTCATCCTCAACCACCGCTTCTCTGCAACAAGGACAAAACTGAAAGCTTCTCAGCTTTCAGAAACATCAACTGGCTTCGGCAGCCCAGATAGCCTTAGCCCAACCTCAGATAAAGCACAACTATGGCACGATTCTACAGCACCAAATCTCAATCTAGTGTCAACAAACAAGCATCAGGATCCGGCTGATTTACAAAAGCGTTATCCTAAGTCTTCTCTTAGAGATCCGGCTTGCAGATCCGGCGTTTTCACCTGTATCTCGATCGTGGCTTTTTCCTTTTGTTTTATAGCCTGGTTTTGTCGGTTACAATAATCTATGCTTGCCACGTGCAATATTAATCTAAAAACCATAGCAACATATTATTTCATTCTCACTATGGTGACATGATATTTTCAACACTCCTCCTTCATGTCACATTAACCCCAACTCCAAGTTTGTGTTTCTTACATTTGTCTTCTCGTAAGGCCTTCGTGAACATGTCTGCAATTTGATTATCTGTTGACACATATCCTACCAGATTAATCCTTTTTGAACGGATCTCTAACAAAATGCGTAATGCGAGTTCAATATGTTTTGTTCTTTTCGTGCATTCTTGGATTTTTAGTCATTGCTATGCAACTCATGCTATCACCGCATACAACCGCCTTTGGATTATCTTGTATTATCCCTAACTCTTCCAACAATCCTTTTAACCACATAATTTCCTTAGCTACAAGAGATATTCTTTGCATATTACGCTTCTGCCGAGGACATAGCAATCAAGACTTTTTACTTCTCCGGGATATAGCTGCTTCTCCTAACATAGTAACATAACCCGAGGTGGATTTTTCGAGAATCGTATCTCACCTTGGTCGGCATCGCATATGCCTTTAGAATGAAGTCGACTTCTTTGTCCCACTTGTATTCAAGACCATCATTAAGCGTTCCTTTCAAATATCGAAGAACTTCGTTTTTTGCAAGCCAATGTGCTTGTCCTGGATTGTTTGCAAACCGGCTTAGAAAATTAAGCGCATAGGAAATGTCGAGTATGTGTCTTGTTTGCCACATAGAGTAAACAACCAATTAATTCTCGTATGGTACCTTCTCCATATAAGTTTTTTCATGAACCGTGCTTGCACACATTTCATTACTTAACTTTTTGCACCAACCACCATAGGTGTTTTCTTTGGATTACACTCAACCATACAGAATCTTTCTAAAATGCCCACGAATGTTTTCTTGTTTGCGTAAGAACCATCTTTCTAGCTTTTCTGTCTCTATACACTTCCAAACCAAGAAATAGTTTTAGCTCACCTAGATCCGTCATTTTAAACTTCTCTTTTAAAGGCTGCTTTGCAATGGTTTAGACAACTGTACTATTTGACACCATTATACAATCATCTACATAAAGAGCGATTATTATGAAGTTATCATTATTGCGAAACATATAGAGATTCCCATCATTTTAGCTTCTCAAACCCTTGTGCTTTTAGATAACTATCAATGCATACATACCCTGCTTGTCTTGGAGCTTGCCTTAATCCGTAAAAGCTTTGCCTTTCTTAACTTCCACACCATGTCTTCTCCTTGCTTTCGTAACACGGAGCTTGTTTCATGTAAATCTCCTCCTCAATATCAAGCATTCAAAAAGTCATTGCTTACATCCATATGATGTAATTCTAGATTCTGGCATTTGCATATGCTAAAATTGCTCTCAAACTGGTTAGCTTAACAATAGGAGAAAAAGTTTCTTCATAATCAATACCTTTTTTTTGTGAGAAGCCCCGTGCAACAAGTCGCCTTATATTTTGTAAGCTTCCGTCGGTCCTTTTTAATTTTAAAAATCCACTTATTCCCGACTACATTTTTTTTTCCTTTCGGACGCCTTTACTAGTTCATATGTTTTATTACCTATAAATGATTTGCATCTCATCGTCCATTTGCGCTTCCATTTTTACGCATCTTACGTGCATTAATTGCTTCATCAAAACTATTAGGTATACCGGGCTCAAATAATGCCATTATTGCGGGAACACTATCTTACGGTAAGAAAACCGCTAAACAAGCGTCTACTTTTACCATTTTAGAGAAATACGCCAAACAAATCTTCGTCCACTTGAAAGTTTTCTTTTAAACGTTCAACTTCACTCTTACGTTTCTTGGAAGCTTGTGAATCAACAATAGGTATCTCTTCAGCTATAGGTGTTTCTATTGTTTGACCGTTTTCTGAAACTTCCAAACCATTATCATCATCTATATCTACAGGAGCTTCAAATTCCTTTTTATCTACAACCTCCTGCTTGACATCTGTCTTAATCTTAACATCTTTTGTTTTTCTATCTTTGTATAAGACTGATTCGTTAAAGGTTACATCTCTGCTGATATATACCTTTTTGGACTCTGGGTTATACAGTCGATAACCTTTTGCTTCTTCATCGTAGCCAATAAGATAAGCCTCCATTGCTCGATCCTCAAGTTTTGTCCGCTCTTCTTCTGGAACATGAACATAGGTTAGACATCCATAGGCTTTGAATTTATCATAATTTTGCTCCCTGCTAGTCCATATTTCTTCAGGAATGTTACCCTTTATGCTAACTGAAGGTAGCCTATTTTGGATATAGAACGCTGCCTTAACTGCCTCCCCCCATAAATAATTAGGTAATTTTGCATGTTTCAGCATTGCTCTCGCAGCATCTAACACTATTCTATTTTTGCGTTCTGCTACTCCATTCTGTTGAGGACTATATCTGCAAGTAAGCTGCCTTTTTATTCCCTTTTCTAAGCAAAAACACTTGAATCTTTTTGACAAGTACTCACCACCTCTATCTGACCTTATGCACTTGATTTTTCTGCCTGTTTCACATTCTACTTCCGCTGCAAATTGCTTAAATGCTTCTAATGCTTGACTTTTCTTAGTTAAAAAATAACATTTGGCTCTTCTACTATAATCATCAATAAATGAAATATAGTACCTCTTCCCACTTGCACTCCTTATATTCATAGGACCACAAAGATCTGTATGCACCAATTCAAGCAAATCATTTGCACGCTTGCTACTTTTTCTAAAGGGTATTCTTGTATGCTTTCCTAGCATACATCCATGACAAATAAATTGACCTTCTTCTACTGAACAATCTATTAACCCTTTTTTAGCCATAAGTTGAACATTCTTGATGTGTGTGTGAGCTAATCTTTCATGCCATAACTCAACAGATGGGAGCATTGCTGCATTCATACTAACTACGTCATCTTTCTTCAACTCAAATAAATCACCATTTCTTTTTGCTAAAAATATAACTTTATTATTGTGCAATATTTCACATACTGCTTTGTCAAACACCACCTTATAGCCCAAATCCACTAGCTGACTAACTGAAATCAAATTCCGAATTAAATTTGGCACACACAAGACATCTTTTAAGCTTACAGGTTTTCCATTAAGATCAAATAATTCCAGCAAACCCACTCCTTCAACTTCTTGCGAACATCCATTGCCCAATTGTATATGTCTTGTTCCCATACTTGAGCATCCTGTAAGCATTTCTGATGAGCTGACTACGGATCGCTCAGCTCCACTATCTATTACAAGAGTGTTAGCACGTGCATTGCGTCTCATAGCAAGAAAGGATTTATAAATTACCTCAGCATCTTCTTCTTCTTCTTTATTTGCTTCAACAGCCATATTCACAGCACTAGATTTGTACTGACCTCTTCCTCTGAAAGCTCCACGTGTACCTCCTCTTCTCCCTCGGTTTTTTGGACTAGAACACTTAGAAGATATATGCCCTCTCCCACCACAATTATAACAAAAAATCTCTTTAGCTAGATTTGGGCAATTAGCTTTTACATGACCATATTCATGGCAAACAAAACAAGGACCAATCTTACTTTCCTTACCTCGACCTCGAGATCGGCTAGCATATAGGATTTCAGCTCCTTCATCCTCGTCCTTTACAACTTTCCTTTGTTCCATCTCTGTGCGAGCAATTCTTTCTGCCTCTTCACGACTCTTCGCTACATTTCTCACAAGAATTGCAATTTGCTCATAAGCAGAAAAAGCTCTTGAGATAGCTAATAATTCGGCCTCCTTTGAAAGTACGGCACCAGCAGCTTTCAAATCAAATAATATCATATCCAAGGTTTGAAAAAAAACTTCTAGATTATCACCTTCATGATACTTAAGACATCTTAGCTCTTTTTCCAAAACATCAATCTGTGATGAGGACTTACTTTCATAATTCTTTAGAAGATACAACCACATATCTTGAGGAGATAAACCTTGTAATTTCAGCAAAATACTAGAGCCTACTTTGCTACAAATGATACCTTTTGCTTCGTTAATCTTTGCTGGAGTAACTCCTGCTGTATCAGATGTTCCAGCCTTGCCTTCAGCCTTGCCTTTGGACTTAGCCTTCTCTTTCTTGACTCCCTCATCACTTATTTTTAGTTTCTCAAGTCTTGCCATCGCCTCTTGCAATTCATCTGCTCCTTTTGGCGGCTTCACAATATCCCAAAGCCCCTCTGATTTCAGAACTCTCTTGATCTTGGCTTTCCACACTTGAAAGCCAGATCCACCACTATAGACCTCAACAGCATTCAACAATGATGCTCCAAAGCGGGTCGTCATAATACACCACCTAGCTCTGATACCAATGAAAGCTTCTCAGCTTTCAGAAACATCAACTGGCTTCGGCAGCCCAGATAGCCTTAGCCCAACCTCAGATAAAGCACAACTATGGCACGATTCTGCAGCACCAAATCTCAATCTAGTGTCAACAAACAAGCATCAGGATCCGGCTGATTTCTGTAAGCAGATCCGGCAGTCTTCTCTTAGCAGATCCGGCTTGCAGATCCGGCGTTTTCACCTGTATCTCGATCGTGGCTTTTTCCTTTTGTTTTATAGCCTGGTTTTGTCGGTTACAATAATCTATGCTTGCCACGTGCAATATTAATCTAAAAACCATAGCAACATATTATTTCATTCTCACTATGGTGACATGATATTTTCAACAAAAACCTCAACTCCCTTGGCAAGTCATGTCTGTACTCGATTTCCAAAGAATGGGAGCGTAGGCGCACTTGGGAGATGAGCTTACGTGTTTTTACTGATATGCGACTATTAAGATAGTCCTGTTCAACATACATCATCATGAGGTTGACTTTGTTATAATAGAAGCCCAATTTGGGTGCCAAAGGTGGCATCCATATTGTGCTCAACACCTTTTCCGGAAAAGTAAACTACTTAATCCCCAATTGGATTCTTTGGTATCTCATCTATATTTAGTGCCCATCTTTCCAACCATTCCTTCAATTGTGTGTACCAGCCATTTTGGTGTTTCATTGATTCACTTAGAGCATGTCGAGGTAGCCTATCATCTTCTAGACTTTGTATCCTTCTTAAATATCCAAGTGTCAAACATAGTGCTTCTGCCTCTAGCGGAAGAAATCCCCGCCTCAAAGAAGAAGCATCGTGATATGGTGTTTGTACTTTGGCACCAAGCTCTGCTATTAAGAATCTCTTTTGTATTTGTTCAATATTTGCCCATCTAGTCATGTGGCAAGATATTTGCAATGAAAAATAAATTCTATAATCCACATTCTATGCTATAAAAAATGTTGGTATGGACTTGGAGTTCTTCGTATGGAGTCTTGCACAATATGGAGTCATGCTGAGGAAGGAATATCTAACATTCTTTATAAAGAACATATCTGGATAAAGGACATGACATCACTTTCACCACTTTGGTTATTGCTAGGCTAGATTTCTATTTTTAAGAAGAGGATTCATGTGGAGTTGCTCTCTTCTATATACTCTTGATTTCCGGTCCCAACTAACAAACTAGCACATAAGATCTTAAAACTCCAACTATGAAACTAGCACACAAGATTTTAAAAATGAGAAAGTTGAAGCACATGTATATATAACCAGCAAAAGGTATTCCTTATTTTACAACCTTGTGGTGAATTGGATTTCTAACAAGGAGCGTGTAAACTTTCTTTTTCCTCAGCTTTCTTTTTTGCTTCCTACATCATGAGATTGATTGAGAAATTAAAAGTATTCTTTCATTTTTTCTAGAAACAAAAAGCTTTTAATTTGTCTATGGCATTGCACATGAGGAATGGGAGAAACAAGCTTGCAAATATGACAAGAACACTAAACAAAACTCAAGGCTTTCAGATAATAAGATAATGGCTTGAATATGACAAATGTTGACGGAAGTCCAAATGAAATTGCAATAGAAGATTCACAACAGAACATATGGCAGTGGAATGGACCGATTAATGTTACTGCATTGTGCAGCTAAAAGGGATACTGAGAAACTTGGACAAGAAGAGCATATGCATGGTGAAAATAAAAAAATCAATGCAAACAAATGCTTACTTCATGATTGCATAACCCATGAATTCTGCAGACTTCTAGAATGCCACAGCCTCAACAAAATGCAGCTACTGGAAACCAGCTTCTGTAGATGGAATTGAAAAAACAAGGTTTGTGATGTTGATGGAAGCCAAATGAAATTGCAATAGAAGATTCACAACAATAGAATAGAATAGAACATATGGCAGTGGAATGGACCGAATATTGTTGCTGCATTGTGCAACTAAAAGGGATCTACTTGAGAAACGGATGATCTTGAAGAAACATTTCAAAAGCAGAAAGCATTTTCGGATATAATATACTTGAAATTTGATCGAATACTTAAATATGAGACAGAGGCACAACAAATTTAAGCGTGGATATGAAATCTGAGTAAGTTTGGTATCTAGAGAGCCAATCGCTGTAAGCTGCTTTGATATCTCGTCTAGATGCGGTAGAAGGCATACCTAGAGCTGCATAATCATCCAAAATGGACATGCCGCCTTTGCGCTCTAACTTTTAATGGATCTTTTTATCTCTGTTGCCCTCAGGCTTGAAACCCATTGCCCCAAATCAAAATGCAAGCTCAAGGAAGAACTCGCCGGAGGGCTAAATTGCCGCATCATCGATCCAAGGGAAGACATTTCAATGCAATCATCCATCTTGCATAGAAGCAAAGGGGAAATGAAAGTTTTTCATTCCAATGGGCTGCCCTAGCCCCGTTTTTGCTCTAGCCACTGCCTTCTAACTTTACCGTTGTACCAAAGATGGGCAAAGAAACCTGTGATGGGAATCCAAAAGCGCCCATCTCATAAAAATCCAGAAGCACAAAAACAGGAGGTCGGATTGCATCCACAATCACTAAAGCGAAAACTAGGGCAAAGAACTTAGGAAAATAAGAGAAACCCTAAAATTAACAGCTCGACATGTGCATGTAATCTCTGAGATGTGAGGAAAAATAACAATAAAAAAATTACAAGCCCTTAGATTAAAAAGTAACAGGGTTTGATCTTAAGATTGGAATGGCATGGAAGAAATTGGATGTCATGGAAACATAGGTCAAACCACAGGAAAGTGGAATTAAAAGATGAAAATTTAGTGCGACTCTAGATGTAATGATTAGTACACACCACTTAATCGACCTCTAAATCATAGTAAAACCATTGGAAAAAGTGTACAAAATTTAAAAAAAAAAAACCCCTGTTATTATGCTAGATATTAAGTCCAAAATTGTGTGCTGCCGAATGTGACTGTTTTACAAAATGTTTTTTCTCAATTTTGAAAAAACCAAGTTTTTTCGTGCATCAGAGTCCAAGACCTTAAGATGAACTTGTAATGGCTCCCTATAATGCATAGTGCCCCCAAGGTAATAGAGAATGAGAAAATTAATTTTGTGAGTTTCCATGTTAACTAAAATGGAAGGGTTGCATGCGAAATACCTTTTACCTTTTTATTTTTCGAGAAGACAATCCCACCAACATGATATATCAAGGATATAAAAGAGCGTGGGATCTCCATTTTCATCCATATAATAAGACAATGCGATGAATATGAATAGATAAAAACAAAGACATTCTATCAATCGGAAAAAATAAAATATGATAAGAAACCATGTGTTACTGGTCAAAGAGAATCCTTTCATTGTTTAAATGCATACCTAGAAAATCTTGCCCTCCTTTGCATTACTTTATTGACCACGCCTTCATGGAAAAGCTCCTTTTATTTAACATTCTGTTCTACATATAATTTACATCTAGGTTGGAAGACCGAAGAGTCACTTAATATATGGTTGTTCTACATATAATTTACATCTAGGTTGGAAGACCGAAGAGTCACTTAATATATGGTGGGGGCAACTCTTGGCGCTCCACCACTCTTTCAACTAATTTTCAAAGGAATGGAACATTAACATGGCATATGCGAAAGAAACACATGGGGATATGTGAAAGAAACATGGCATGCGTCAAAGAAAAGAAATGTTAATTCTTATCCTCATATATGGAGAATTGGCAATTTCTATTACACCGTTGGCATATATTTGTCTTTTTATTAGACATTTCTTTTCTTTTCTTTTATTGAAAAGAGCTAAATATCATTATCAATCAAAAAAAACAAGGTGGTGCGCACGAAGGATTGCCTTCTCGGTCTCAAAGGTTGTGTTTGCATGTTTTCATTTTGCCATTTCTAATTCCAAACATGGTCTTTGCTGACTTGGGAGGGTTGCCTTCGATGTCCAAAAGTTGTGTTTGCATATTTTTTATTTTGTTAGTTCTAATATCAAACATTGCACTTATCTTCTACCTAATATTATATTACTCTTATGTTTTGCCTTTTATTTTGTCATTTATATTCTGGCATCATGATCCTTTTCTTATTTCTGTAATTTCAAATAGTACACTTATATTCTGGCTAATATTTTGACATTTATAATCATGCTCTTTATCGTGTTTCTAAGAAGTCCCTTCTCTCAATGAATATGCACGGTTCGAGGGACTTGCACCCAGCCACATCTCGCACCCAATGGTAGCCAGTGGGTTTTGAACCTTGGTGGGGGTCACCCCAACCCAAGATTGTATCACTAGGCCACTATCGCGATGGACCAGTGTATAAGTTTTCATAAAAAAATATAGAGAAACATTTTGTGCTATGGTTATATGTGGAGGCTAGAGTTGTTTCAATTCATACGACTGAGGAAGGAAAGAGTGAGTACTGATAACTTCATACTAAATAGGCTAAGCCCATTGGGCATTCTTGAGACATTGTGGTCTTCTTCAAGTAAGTCTAGGGCGCCTTGACTTGCTAAGCGAGGCTGGAATAGCGGCATGGAGGTTCGCGACGATGCTACTTTGTCGTAGGGCATCTATGTTGAAATATCCCATGGGGATGGTCCTGGTGGTTTTAGTCGCACTGTTGGTGCCTGTTGTGGTGGGCGATGTTGCAATCTTCGCAATAGCATCGACAGCGTTGCAGAATTGCTGCATGTTTCCTCCATGGTGCCTATATATATTGGCCATCAGTCAGAATGAAGCATGATTTCATTAATTGGAGAGAATAACGTGATTTTGAGAATTTTGACCTCAGCTAATCTAGTCAAGGTGAAGTATTTTCTCCTACTTCTAAAGCACGAGTATCCATCAAAATTATTAATTGCCACCCAAGTATTTCGTGGCCCACCCACCACTATTATTGATGGTACATACATGCACCATTATTATGGCATGATACTCGTATGTTCTCTCAATAATTTCATGGGTATAAATATAACCGCACTTGAGTGTAGGAGGCATTCATTTGCAATGTCTCGGCATTCAGGATCTACTACTGATAGAGCTCTGTCCCTTGCTCGAGCTGAAAATATCAACTCCATCACTTACGCCATGACTTACAATGATCTGAATAAGTGCATAATAAGAGGTATCCAGCTTGATCCCTACTTGCAATCCATAACTATGGGTCGTGAGATGGATTCCCACGGTTACCACCATGTTGTTATCCATCTCGTATGGCTTCCAGAGCGCGACGCCTATGAGATTAACTCGATGACCTTGCGTGGTCACGATGAGATGGGTCATTTAACCATTTTCTCTTTTATTACAATACAGTTGTTGCACTTTGAGAATGCAATCCTCTTCGCTATAGCCACCTCGTGGTGTTCCTTCCACACGGATAAGAATGAAGATGCGAAAATGTGCTCGCCTGTCATCTCCACCACACTAGCATTCACGTCATGGAGAATGTCTCTTTTGGTCAGGATGGACGGAAGCATCTTCACATTCTCCCTCACATCGTGTTTTTAGATTAGATTGCTTGTGGGAACCGCTGGCCGCGATTCACAGAGACTTATAGCATTAGAATAGAGCATATACTTGTCTCGCGGATCGCGAGAGCGATTGTTGAGACCATTTTGTCAAGGAGTTCTCTCAAAGATCGCGACCGTGTTTCTTTGAGGCATCTTATATTAAAGATGTCCGTTTAAGTAGCTTCAGTAAATAGGATCGCGATGGCGATGTGTCTAACCACTTTTATAATTTCATTGTAGCACTTGATGTCTTTCGAGGACCTTTCGTGGAGCCAATGCACATAGTGACTCCTGACAGAAGCCAGAAGTGGTGCATGGAAATTGCCTAGGCAAGACCACATATAAAAGGGATTGCCGGAAGGACTTCTGCCTCTTTCTGAGGACATGAAAGGGCGCAAAAGGTTTTGAACAGATGAGTATAATTGTAGTCATGTGGGAAGCGACAAAGAATAACATGTAGGATGCTATCATTTATAGCGTGGAGGATATGCAGCAACTGCAATTCGTAGAGTATATCTCGTATGATGGCAAGCAAGCAAAACAAATTCGGCTAGTGGCAAGGCGTGCTAGCTAGTGCAAAGGGGTATGGTTGGATTACGCCATCCGATGCGATTCCCCGAACCTATCTAGCATCAAATGCAACAAAGACATCATCGTGGGCTTCGACCAAGTCGCGTAAAGCGGATTATCGGTGGGCAAGCCTCCTTCACATGTACCATAAAAAGGCTACTAAAGACAATAAGCTATCTTCTCTCATGGATACAAATTGGTTTGCGTGCGGTTGCCAAAAAAAAAGGATGGGTGTGCCAGCGGCTATTGTTGGCAAAGCATCTCGCACCAAAAGAACCACTATTGTCTTTCACTCTTATAACCTCGGGTAACCCAATTTCTTTCGTTGTTGTAGATCCGCCCGGCTCCTAAATTACTCATGCCTCCACCTACCAAGGATTCTAGTGAAGTACCAAGCCAACAAAAATGCACATACTTTTAAGATTAACCTGCAAAAATTAAACATTGAAGATAGGAGTTAGCCTTCTATATCCTCTACTTCAACTTCATCTGGGGTCCCAACATCCACTTCATCTGCTTTGACTTGGTCTTCTGCTACTCGAATCCTAGAAGAATTGAAGTTCAATTTGCTAAGGAAAAGAAGCTTGCGAGCATGATGCCTCCAAGCTCGAAGAATTTAAGAAAGTTTATCAATGGTAAACCTGGTTCCATTTAAAGTGAGTATCTTTGATTTGTGAGGGCGGCACCAAACAACTATGACTCCACGGGGTTCGCTCCAATGATCATGTGCAAATGCTAATAAGGAGCTTCAAGAAATGTCCTACAGAGGTTCTCACTCCTACGGATGCCATTCCATTTTATCCCATCACAAAGTAAGCGCTTTCATCTACATATATGATTTCCAAGTATTAAAATGCTAAACGATATTCTCTCAGGAAGATAATCACTTGATCGAGGCACGAAGACCTTGAAAAAAAAAAATTCTATATTATTTCAAGAAACCCAAAGCACATTTCTTTGTTGATTCTTTGTTCCCTCATGGATAGTGTCGAACAACGCCTGGAATTTGCCAAGGTATACGCCAGAAGAAGAACACGTGCTCAATGGAAACCTATCCAACAGGGAGTACATTCAATTATCTATCCAGCGCAACGACATAATTGCTGAAACTGTGTACAAAAGCTTCAACAACTCCGAAATCAGCATAAGGCTTTGGCATCCACAAGGGCCAACAGGCATAGCAGTAACTTCAGCATGGAAGGTATGCCTTCTTGTATTTCGCTGAAGCAGATCGCGACTGCGATCCTGACCAGCTTTTCTTTTCAGGATTTTGTTGAAGTAGCCACCACTACATTAAAAGTAAAGGAGCTTAAGGACGAGAAGCAGTTTCTTTTTATACACGAAGAGCCCTGGTCTAAGTTCATGGAAGTTGTAAACAAGTGGGCAGGCCGTAAACTGGAGATGATCATGGGGAACTACTTGATAAGCCATCAAAAGATTTTTTCAACAAAACATTCCTCAGGTACCTTCATGGCATGAATAATGTGGAGATCCTCCAACTTATGAACGAGATTTTGGAGGGCAAAGTTTTTTTGAAGGTGCGATTTTGATATACCGGTCGTCATGACATTAAGCAGAGGGCCTTAGACCTCAGAACGCCGACATTGATGCAGCATGAGGTGCTATTATATGGCAACTGTTTGTTAGAAAAACAATACGATACTATGGAGAAGCTTGTGATACATTTTCATGAGCTCAATGAACAGAGGCTGCTTGATATAGCAAATATGAATTTTGACTACTTGTCACTCCTCGACCACATGTAGATAGAGTTCATGCCCGCATTGCGTGACATCGAACACCGCTACTGGAGCAACCACAGACTCCCTTGAAGAAGACCACAATGTCTCAAGAATGCCAAATGGGCTTAGCCTAATTAGTATGAAGGTATCAGTACTTTCTCTTTCCTTCCTCAGTTCTATGGATTGAAACAACTCTAGCCTCCACATATAAACATAGCACAAAATGTTTCTATACATTCTTTATCATAATTTATACAATGTTCCATTGCGGTAGTGGCCTAGTGGTAAGGTCTTGGGTTGGGGTGACCTCTACCATTCAAAACCCACTGGCTATCAACTGGGTGCAAGTTCCTCCAACCGTGCATATTCATTGAAGAAGGGACTTGCTCCTAGAAACAAGATAAGGAGCATGATACCACAAATTATGAAGCATATAAATTCCAAAATATAAGTGTAATGTTTAAATTTAGAAATGATAGAAATAAGAAAAAAGTGTAATGTTTGAAATTAGAAATGACAGATATAAGAAAAAGAGCATGATGGCGCAATCTATGAAGCACTATATAAAGACAAAATAAGGAAGGAAGGAAGTATATTTTAACGTCCACGGAAGATGGTCACAATACAATATATCGGATATCTAGTATCCAAACACAAAAGAAAACCACAAAAGCCCTATACAATGTGTCTCTACCACTGGGACGAAAAAACCCCCCATGTGGAGGAAAAACCCTTGTAGTAGGCGTTCAAATTCCCTATCTGGGCGCTCAAATTCCCTGTGCTGTGAGGGACTCTCTGACGGTGGAGACTTACAGAATGTAGGATGCGAGACGGGCAACCATTGGCGAAGCCAACAATTGATGAATTGCTAGCTCAGAGCATCTGAGATCGGCATGAGCTGCTCGAATGTGTGCATATGCCGGACACTCCTGTAGAGCATGGTGTTCATCTTCTACTATCTGCATGAGACAGCACTGCATAATCTCTCTCATGCCGGGAATTCCCTCGCCGAAGCAACATCCCACATAGAGGCAAAGAAGCACTCATTCAAATGCAAAGACTCCGCTCTCGATATCCCAGATAGCTTACCATCTTGCTTAACCACCCTTACAATGCTCTTGCCACACTCTTTCAGTTGTTGCGGCCCTTTGTGCCAATAACGCTTGTGCATCCATTCTCACTAACCTTATGGAAATACGCGAAGGTGCCGCCATAGCAGTATCGCCGCAGGCCAAAAAGCCGCCCTCATACAACAAAATTCTGATAAGGCACTGCGGTTCTTTGACGCCTAGTCAGATGTCAGGAAGGTCTTTGTACTCTCTAGCTTATCCTGTGTGCTCTTGTTAATCATCGCCCCGTGACCTCTACCCCATATAGTAATAACCGGTTCAACGAGTGCTCGAACGGGTGTGCTTTATGCGCCCAATCGCAGAGATCTATTCTGTATCAGCTATTCCGCGATTGCATAAGGCTTTCCATCCCACGCTGACCCTTCTTTCTACACGGTCATCCCATAGCATGTTAGCGGAAAAAATCAATTCCCGGATACTTAAAGGTCCTTACAACTTCCATCCTTTGTCCTCCGTAATAGAAGTCAGGATATCATCTTTTGGACGCGGACCGAGAGTTCACCACTTTTCCGTACAAAACATGTGCGTGGGCGATGAAGGGGTTTTTTGGCCATTTTGAAGTACGTATACCTAAGGAGCGCCTTACGTTTTGGCGCCCGATCTGCTGTATATCCACGGGTTCAGGGCGCATTCGATGCAGGTGGAGGGACTTACAAATACGTTAAGGGGGCTTTGAAGCTTTGATCAAAACTGGAGGACAGATACGTTTAAGGGTTCTTGCATTTAGGAGTTATGTTTGAATTTTTTTTCCCAAGATGTTTTTGCCTCACAAAACCTTTTTTATAGTTTCTTATCAACAGATTAGAAGTACTTTTTAAAAAACACAGAAGACATTGCTGAGGATTCGTCTGTTTAGTTTTGTTGCTGAGATTCCCGTGCCTCCATTTCGGTCCTTTCTACAAGTTTTCGGGTCTGCATATTTCTGCTCTAATATTTGATGCTTCTTATTTGCAGGTTGACAAAAATGGAGAAGACAGTAGTCATCAAGTTGAATGATGGGTGTGGAGTTGTGACTGACCTTGGCCTTGTCATCGTCTCCCACGAGTGCACTTATGCGGATGTCTGGGCGAAATAAGGCAGGACGGGTTGCTAGAGGATGACAAAGAATTTGCATTCCTTGGAGATAGGGAAGTGGCCTTCACACCAAAGGCGGGGAGCTAAGGTTTAAGGTTTCTACCGACGAGATTACAATCAAGGTGGTTGGGGAGCATGCACATAAAAGGCAAAGGACTCACAGTTGAAAAGCATTGCATCTCTAAATCACCAATTTGTGATGATAGACTTAAACTGTCATAGCCGAGGGATCAGGACCAATGAAGAGGTAAAGCAATTTTATGAACTCTATCTAGTTGAAAATGCTTCCTTTTTAGATGATGTGCCAGATCTGAATTCAGCAAAGGGCAAGTTGCTATCCAAGTTAGCAACTAAATTTGATGTTGCCAGATGGCAACATGCCGTGAAGAAGTTGAGCAGGAAGTTGAAGCAAAGAAATCGAAAGGACGGGTTTGAATTGTGCTCTTATGATGTCCATGGTAAGCGTTATTTTTCTATTTGGTGTATTGAATGTGAAAAGAAATATGGGAAAGGCGGAGATGATACCATGTGTAACTTTGAACGTGACCATCTAAATTCAAGGGCCATCTCTTTGAGAATTATGAGCGTAACCTCAAGGTTGAAGAAAAGGGTCTGTAGGGGGGTCACGCAGATCGAGGAAACGGAGGATCAGCCTTGTAATGAAGAGGAAGAGTTGCATGTATCCAAAGAGAACCAAGCTCTAGTTGAAAGCACGTTTTACTGCTGCCATTGCAAAGTTTCAAAGAGGAAACTAGAGTATTCGATGTTGTGTTTAAGCTTTTACGAGAATACCATTGGTGGATTTGTAAGTGTTGAAGACATTCATTATCATTTTGTGTCATGTGTGAAAGGCTCCTTGAGCTGTTTCCCAAATCTGGAAGTCTCGTTGGCCATATGAAAGACCATATTCTCTCAAAGAGGCACGTGCATGCCGTCATGAATATTGAGAAGGATTCGGATGAGCAAGAACAAGAGGGTGGCCCAAGAAATCACTGAACAGACCGAATCAAGGGAGTTTGCTTTAAGTTTTTGCAAAGTGCGCTACATTTTATTTGCTACAAGTGTTCATATTTTACCTTGTTTTTTCTTATGATTTTACTTTGCTCCTTTACCTTCTATACCTTGTTTTTCTCCTTTGATTTTTACTTTGCCTTGTTTTGCAGTGACCCCCTCCATCTGACGAGCCAAGCATCATCAAGTAATAGTTCACATGAGTATACAAAAGCTGCCTTGTAAGCCTTGTAACATTTATTGTATTGTAAGTTTGTAGATTATTTTAGACTTCGTTGTCTTTCCCCAACGTAAAACATCTTTGGCTTTACTATGTTGGGGCTTTTGGCTAAAACAAATATAAGTATGGTGGGAAGTATGGAGATAAAGCCAAGGATTTAAGACTTTTTTACGCATGAGCTAAAAATGGGAACAAAATGGTATTGTGAACCTACATTGCAGCATACATTAGTGGTTGGGGCAGAATGTAATCCATGTTAGTGGCACGTTTAGGCATCTGAAGTGCAAGAGGATTAGCCTTAGTGGTGAACCCTTTGTTAATTATCAATGTTCACTTTGTCTTTGCTATTAGAAGGAAAAAGATTTTTACATGAGGGTGCATAGGCAAACCGTGATGATAAGGTAGCAAAGGGGACTTAGAACTACTAAATTACATTATTAGATCAGATTATGAATAGCATAGAGGTTAAAAATGGCTAGGTCTGTTGGGTCTGAGATAAGGAAGTTGAAAGCAGAGTTAATGTTTTCCCAATGAGAGTTGTGGCATTGTCAATGAAGGAAAGGTCACTTAGAGGAAGTTTGGAGGAGTCCATGAGCAGAAAGGATATGAACATGATTTTGCCAAGACATAGTGGAGGCACATCGGCAAAGGAAAATTTAGTGGTAGGCCAGCTTTGTGGGATTTTTAAGGGACATAGCTCAAAACATAATCAGACCTGGCCATAGAAGAAGATATAGAGAAACCACCAAAGCATTGTTTGAAACAATAAAGATTTGGGAGGGAGAAGAATGCACAATTTTCTTTCTCTAAACTTTGCAGCCCAAGTATGTCCAACCACGATCGCTCTACACTCGAGAAAGCTTCTTTTTTACAAAGTCGGTATCGAGGAAGACACATTCAAGCATCTTGCTCAAACCTATTCTCGACACACGCTTGGCTGACTTTATTTGGGTGGAATTCCAGCAATTGTGGCGAGGATGAGACCGTGGTGAAGAGGGCTGTTCGTTGGATTCCTAAAGATGATTGTTTACTAGGCTTTTGTGGAAAGAAGGAAGGACATGTCTTGAATGGCACCTTTGAGGTGATTGTTGGTGCAATGAAGAGGGCTACAATGTCATTACGAAGGCCTTGAGGAGAATGTGATTTCTCACTATGCAAGAGTTCTTATTGTAAACCCATTGCACAAGAAGCTGCCCAAGCTTGTCCTTGCTATTATTCTTACGTGTAATAGATTGATCACCTTGGGGTAAAAAAAGCATGTTAGGGGTGTACCACTTTTGGAAACCGCAAAGTACATACACTAGGTACTTCATAACTGGGTTACTTTCTCATTTTTCTTTTTATTAAAACTAATACAAAAATCCAAAATAAAAGTCAAGGATGTGTTAATATACAAAGTTAAGATAAAGATAATGCTATCGGAGACCAAAATATATATAAAAGTTCTAAAACATACCTTTTCTTCAATATTATTACATAGGTACCAAATTACCCGATCCTGGCTACCTTTTTAGGTACTTTTTTGGTCACTAAATAATACTTTTTAAGGGACACCCTAACATGCTTTTACCCCTTGAAGTAAGATGTAAAGTGGAACCGAATCCGGGGAGTTGTGGAATGCACACTTGAATGGTAGTTGGCCCTCTAATCGGCCAGCACTCGGATGGAGATTCAAGACGAAGAGCATGCATGTTTGAGGACTACACATCAAAGGGCTCTAGGGACTCTACATTTGAAGTGCCATGGATTGGTTGGCCTTTAAGTGCCTCAATTAATGATGATGTTTATGGCTGCATGATCAAGATTTCGTGCACAATGGCAAGAAGCTTGTCAATCCGTTGGACAGTGCATCTAGAAGATTGTACTTAGGGGGAACGAGCTAGTCACTCTTAATGACATACACCATGTCTTTGAGTTGTGCCAAGGGAGGCATGGGCTGGAACTTGGAGATGTGAAGGCGCGGGATAGGCAAAAGCTGGAGGGCTGCCCAACGCCTTTTGCCTCTAGAAAGGTTCAAGGGTGCTTGGGCGACCTCGAGAAAACTGCAGGCCCCACCAGCTCGGAATTTGGGGACAAAAGTTTATTTGGAAATTGTGGCGACCTATATTGACATCTTCTTGTCACCTACTATGGACTGAGAGCAAGGGTTAAGGCTGCTTTAAATGGTTTCCTTTTTTTTTAGGTGTGCAAGAATAGCTTTTTGCTTCTTTTAGTTTGGATTAGTAAATCAAATGCAGGAATTTGCTAATGATTCAAGTTCTTGTTCATGCAGACTTTGGAGGCTATGGTTGAAGGACCAAAGCACGTATTCGTTGAGTAAAACTTCATTAAGTCGGAAACTTTCATAGATGTGCAATTGTCATGTCATTTTGTTGTCTTTGCTCATTAAGTATTTGAGGATAAATTTGGGCATTTAGAGTTGCCCCTTACGATTACAAGGATCGGACGTGTCGCGAAAACTTCTTCTCCAAAGTGGGTGGCATGGTGCGTAATGAGAGGTCGTATGATGGGGGGGACTTGTTGGAGAGTGCCTACGCTTTGAATCATATCCTACGAATTTGGAAATTGCCACGACCCTCTTATTGTGACTCATGTCAAGCAAAGAGCACATTTGGCGAGTTAGAAAAAAGGTGAATCTTGATGGTAAAGTCTTTGAGCTGTGACCTTTGATTCGCGTGGCGTGGATACGGACGAGAAGATTATTCTTTGCTTTAAAAGGAAGGGCTTATTCTTTACACAAAATTGTCGAGAGTGTCGGTATTACATGCCGGGCACTGATCCATGTTTTAATGAACCATGGAAATTTGAGATTGCCTTTAAAGTAATTTTCGCTAGACTTGAGTTCTAACATTGTAGGAGATGAGACCCGATGTTGTGGAAGAGGCGGAGCCTCAAAGGGTGAAGAAGTAGTAAGTGGGGGCTGATGTGGCGGATCTGAATCACGTCATGTATTTGATGAAATGTTGGACGAATGTGAAAGGAAAAAGCCCTCTCATGTATCTTGGCATGTTGAGATGGAAGGAGAATCTTTAAGTCAACCATTGTGAGTCATTTAAATGGAAACCCGTGGCTTTTCGAAGGATAGGTTGACTAGAGTTGGGACTTTGGTATATTCCATTGAAGATAATAATGTTAGTGCAGACTCTACTAGGCATTGGAGCAATTTGTCTGCGGTCTACTTTGAAGAACACGTGGAAGAAAGCGGTGGTACCATTGGACTAGACATGCTACAAGCAAAAAGAAGCGAGAAATACGTGTCAATTCAAAAGGTTTGGTACCTTGGAAGCGGTATTGAGCATGAGGAGGAAGTGCAGCGGTGCGTGGAGAGAGGTAGAGAGCCGTGGACTTGGTTAAGCGCCCTTCCTTTGAAGTTACTAAATCTAGCATATTCTGAAAAAAACGCGTTGCTTAAGGATGCCAAGTCCATATGGTTTATTAATGATCGCCGATAATAGACTCATAGACCCTTGAGTCTATCATATCCCTTTGCATGTTTAAAAATATGACCTGCCAAAAACATTTACCATCGCATGATAATGATAGGGTACGACTGAATAAGTTTGTCGTGAGCAAAATAATGGTAGGATTGTCTTTGTCATTAGGGCCACTAAATGGTTATAGTGCTACTAACTATTATTTCTTTTTGTTTTGTAGGGGACAAGGGGAAAGCAAAAAGCTTTAGGGAATCTGTGGTGAGGCCGGATATTTGTTCCCATTGTAGTGTATTATCAAACAACATGCATTTGTTTAATTATGGAAGCAGATACTCCTTATGGCAGCATGGTAAGACTACATTTGCCATTTATATTTTAGCCTTAAGAGAAGAAGTATCGACCTTCAAAAAAACCAAGAACTCGGCTTGATTTACTTTATGAGATGCTTGACTACATGATGGGCTGAAGGTTTGAAAGGAGAAGACAATGGGAAAGATAACAGAATAATTTCATGTCCTATCAGCGTAACTTAGTTTTAAGATAGTATTACGGTTTGAAGTTTGCATAACTCGGATGCCTAAAACTCTATGCCTGATTTTTTGATACATAAAGGTTGGCACGGAATACAATAACAATGCATTTGCTTAAACATTATGTTCAAAACACTTAAGGGGTTTTACTTGTGATTGTGGACGATTGTGATCCTACTTAAGGGTTTTACTTGTGATTGTTTAAGCGGAAACAATGGTTCTTGATATGCTTTATAGAGTTTATGGTCTTCTTTGAAAAATGGATGCATGCACTTGTATCTTTCCTTAGAAAATACAAGCAGAGGTATGCAATTATTTTAGCAAAGCATGAACATTATTACATGGACATTTTAACATCTAAACACTTGATTTAAGCATGAACATTTCGGGGTTATAAACATTTAAACCACAATTCGTAAGTAAGGCCTTTGTATTGATCGATGTATCAAATGAATAACCCTACCTCTGAGATCTTTAATTTCCTGTCAAGTAATAGAAAAAGAGATTTCATATGATAAGCTGCGCCATTTTTCCTGAGGACTATACTTCTAAACAACACTTCCAAACTACCTAACTTTGAATATATGTTTGCACTACGAAATCAAGAGACAAAATTTGAAACCATATCATATCATATTATGTATTCACATGGGATTCACATAAAAGGAACCGTCACAAAGCTGCCAAAACCCGGTTTACATATAGGCGGTTTACATATCATGCACAAAAAAGATCCCGGGCCAAAAGTTTACATCAGACTTGTTCACAACATAAGTTAAGGAGCCGGGTGATTTCATATACATAGCCGTGAAAGCAAAAACCTAGGATACTAAGAAGGGGAACAAGCCACTACGGCGATGCGAGGAGGAGGCATCCTCGGCTCCACGAAACGATTCATTGTCTTCAGCAAAATCTTCATCTCCAGCGGTCGTTCTTCATTGACATGCACCCGATCAACCTTTGCCAAAACCTTTTGAGAAAGGTAAGCTCCTATTTCTTGCAAGCGAGACACCTCTTCACGGCTAAAACGAGCCACAATTTTCATTGTGGTGCGGAATCCTGAGAATGCTCGGAAAAAATGGATTCGGAACCCGGATCGGATCCGATCCCGGCGATTCATCGCAAGGCGTTTGGCGATGGTCTTGGTCCGGGCCATTAGGCAAATTGAAAGAGGTAGAAGGCGAGAAGGAGATGGAAAAGCTGAGCGAATGAGATGGAAGTCGAAGGAGATGGAGGTCGGATTATATAGTTGCATGCCGAGCCCGCCATAAAACCTTAATGATAAACCTTAATGAAAAATCCTATTGCCATAATGTGAAATCTGAAAGGCGTGCCCCAATAATAAACCTAATACCCTATTCTATTAACACAATAATTCAATCTATTAACCCAATAACTATTAACTATTAACACTATTAGCCTAACTATTAACACTATTAGCCTAACTATTAGCCTAACCCTATTAACACAATAATAGAATCCATTAACCCTAACTATTAACCCAATAAAAAATCTATTAACCCATTTGGTTGGTGTTCCACGCTTTTCTTTTTTGGTGACCCACCTTTGAACTAAGAGGACCATTGAACCATTGAACCCCTAAACCTTCATGGAGCTCCCAGTCCTCTAGTCACATTGCAAAATTAGGAGGTCGAATGTAAATATAGGTAGAGGGTAGGCTACATTAGTGATATCTGGCGTAAAAAAATAAGGTTAAGGGTAGGGTCAATGGGTAGTGGACTAGCGTAAAAGTATGGAATCAATTATTATTTTTCACAAACACCGCATCGCATATACATAGGGGTTTCTATGGGGAGAGTCGGTATCGGAGGGGTTTCTCCCAGGGAACACATGCCATATCCCCTTTACATAGAGGTGAACCCGGGAGGCGCGGGCGGGATTGCCAACAACTTGGTTTTACGCTGGTTGACGGTCATTCTGCTATGTCCACCGAAGAATCCCGAGGCGTCAAATGTTCGCATACTCCCTAGTGTATGGGACAATAAGCCCGGATCGTGCAGTATAGAACAATTTTTTTTATGGTATATGCCTCACGGCAAATCAGGCCACCACCTCCATGTTCTTGCATCAGGTCTCCAACTTGACAATATAGAGTCCAAAAAGCGTTGGAGATAACGTAACATCCACAATTTAACACCTATGGTGCTATTCACTCCTGATCCGGGACGCAGGAAAAGTGGCATATATTCCGGCCATAGAGCACATGATGGCATTACGCAAATCTCGTGACATGCGCAGCCCCGCAAGCATTGTCACAACAGTTCGAGGCAACCGTATCATATCTCAGTCTTAAAATCCCACGAAACAGCAATACAAGTCACGCCGGTGCATTGCGGCTACCTTCCATAAAATTACGAGAGTAAAAAATATGATCAATCCCGGAGGTGGGCGGTGCAAAACCTGCACAGCCAAACCACGTACTCAGCTTCCTCGCCTATTCGTTAACCCTTCTCCAAAGCATACCGCTAGAAGTTTTTGGCAATAACGGCTCACCACATGATCATACCGGTAGTTGGTGGAGTCACCCCTACTTTCCGTCTTATGAATAGGGGTGACCTTGCTAACCATCCATTCCACATGGGAGGCCCTCTCTGATGGCCTGATTGATTATCCTTTGTCAAAACCTAGCAAAAGCTGGCCCACCCCATTTCGACATTTCGGCCTAAAGTCCTGCAAGTCCCTTTGCTTTACCATTAGCAAGATGTCTAAGACCACGGTGGATGTCCTCCTCGAAAATCAGTAGCGGTTCTCTAGCTGATCACGGTACCGGCGCTCTCGGGGGTCATACAACTCCTCCAACCGTTGTCTCCAGTGCGAGGTAACATTGCCCGGTGGTTGATGCCTCTTATACAACACTCTCGCCAAAGGCTTTTGGCTCGATCATCAGCCAGATCAAACATATGCAGCTGCCGATTTTTACGCAATATACCAGATGCTTTTGGATTTCAAGGCGCCTTATAGTCCCTAATGGCACATTTGCGGGTACGTGGATCTAAAATGGTGCGTAGCTGACTCTTTAGAACCTTACATTGGCGTCAAACCGGGGTTACGAGGGAATTTAATGCGGTGTCCTTGGCGGGGGCTTTCTTTTTGTGCAAAGCATTCAGCAGGCTTTCAGTAAGGCCTTCACCAACCATTCACACTTATCATGCAAATGTATAGAGGGCATCAATCCCATGTAGCTCACGTTCAAGCGCAACCTCATATTCTGCTTGCTTCCGATAGTTTGGGGTATATCCCAAACCTCGAGGGCGCCTGTCGTGTGGCCACGCCACTGAGTATCTCCAATCCAAAGTGACATAAAGTGGATAATGGTCTGAAAAAGTCTCTTCATCTCTTGTTCTTGTGCCTGTCGCGAAATCTCTAATGATATCAGGTTCTGGCACTGGAGCTAGGAGATAGTCCATCACTTCTCCACCATCACATCGTAAACTACGCAAGTGAAGCCCCCTGATCGCGGCCATCTGAGCATACCATTGCAGATCACCATGTCAAAGATCTGGCATAACTGGATCAACTCTTTTCCAAAGGCTCCCGGGACTGTATCCTGGGACCGTCTTGCATGCTGGGATGCACCTGTTTCTAGCCAAAGTGGGTTGGAGTCAGCATTTCCCTGGAAGGTGACCGGCGCCATTTGTGCGTCACGTGCATTGAAATCTCCTAACAAAACACATGACCCTCCTGGCGATATTGCTCTATGTCATCATACAGTTCCCTATAGGGCATATGCACATCTATATCTGCCTGATGAACCATGTAGAACTTAGAAGTTTCATAGGGTATATAACATCCTGCAATAAACAGTGGGTGATGGTGAGGCTACAACACTCGTATCCACAGGTAGCGGTTGAGACTATCAGCCTTGTGGAGCGAGACTGTGGATGTTATAGCATCTTTGAAGTAGCACGCGACTCCTCCATACCCTCGCTTGCCATGGCACACATTAGCCAGTGAGAAATGACGGTACCCTGGGATGTCCGGTAATAGATGACCACTATATTCCCATGTCTCTTGTAAGAAGATGATGTCCATGCATGTAGCAACTTCAGCAATGCCCGCGCCTCGCTTCCAGGGGAATCCCCTACAGTTCCATGATACAATTCGGAGGCACTCTTCCTATGCTGTGTGTGGTGACTGCCCTATCCCAGTCCCTATGGAGGCTGCAGGAGTTGGGACATTGGCAGGTGTCGGGGCTCTCTGTCCGCTCACCTTTAGCGTGGGTGGTGCGGGTACTTGATCTGGCTGTTGTGTGTGATCTGCCATTACGGAGGTGGGGATCAGTGCTTGGTCCCACCAGTCGCCGTTTGCGCCCTTGTTGGTAGGTGGGCACAAATACCTTCATCTTGCCATTAACCGGACACATAATCCCCCCTTCACGGCGGACTGTCTAATCTTTGCAAACTCTTCTTGCCTCTCCTTCTGTTGAGCCGGGGTCAGATCCATGTCTAAGTATATCGATGTCCCCTTCAAGCGACTAAGCTGTGGCTGCGGCATCAACATCTTCGATGCCTGGTAGAAACCTTTGTAAGTTTAACTAGTCTGGGTCTCATGTTTGGCCCTCTGACTCTGGTCGGAGGCAAGCCCCGAACCACAATGTTCAGCGGACGAGATTGGCGATCCTTCTCCTCACGAAGGACCCGCCTAATTCCATGTGCAACCTCTGCCTCAGATATTGGGCATCTTTGATGATCTTTGCCCCTACTGGGCGGTGCCTTGTATGTTTCATATTCATGCGCCGGATCATAAATCTCATTTGGAACTTCGGCCATCCTCTTCTCAAGGGCGAAAGCACGGGTATTTTGCCCGTGACTTTAGGGTGTCTCTTTTCTAGGGTGTCCAACCTCCCACGCATCCCACACATTCTAGCATCACAGTGCATAAGCAAGCGGCGGGCCAACCAAAGCTGTGCAACTGCATGCTGCACAATACGAGCTCATTTTGCGGTTGTAACCGATCCCTCGACATTTTTGGGGTGGAGCTGATCTAGACGTCGGGTTGCATCGCTCAGGGTGCGGGACATCACTGTCAATTCACTTCTTAGCTAGGCAAAACATAAGTGTAATGTAGTATTAGGCGAAAGATAAGTGTAATGTTTGATATTTCGAAATGACAAAATAAACAAGGTGCTACGCACGGAGGGTTGCCCTCCATTTTCATGAGGATAAAGTGGTTTAAATCAAACCGTAAAGTCATGTTTTCAGAATTAATATTTAAATGTACAATAAATTTATCGTGGTGGCCAAGACCGTCGCGAATATTTCTTTGTTTCAGTCCAGTGCAAAGGCACTCATGTGTATGATACTTAGTGCAAAAGTTATCGGGCATTGAAGATACGCAGTGAAAAGAGCAAATATATTTCTATCAGGCTGTCTTCACATGCAGCATATATCCTACAACATGATGATCTACTTCAACAAATCGATCATATATTTCATACTAGAAAGTTGTCCAATGCACATTGTCTACTTTTTTATATACTTCATATCTTATCCTGTCATTTCTCTTGTGGCGTTAGCCGAACACATTGGGCTTTTCATGGTAGGTGGATGCAATAAAAGTAACCTTTTGTATTTTATCTTGTGTTGCAACATGTTTTCCTTCTCCTCTTTGAGATTTACACAAATTATAGATTTGTGTAAATTCATTTTAATCCATTAAAAAGGCATCCTCGTGAAAATGATTGTGGCACTTATCTGTGGTCATGGACCCAATCCAAAGTCAGTCGTCAACCTGGAAGGATCAAGGAAACATAATAAAGACGAAGTCTTTGCTGAGAACGAGCAATGAAACTAGAATAAGCCATGGTGGAAGATGGAATGCCAATTACACACATATCTATTAAGTCCCAAATATATTTAGAACCAAATATAACTGCTACGAACCACAGTGTGATAGCAGCCCAACGAGAACCACAGTCGTATATCGCGTTGGTTGCGCCTTGGTGATGCTAAATTGGTTTGCCCATGCATCTGAGCAATGAAGTTATGCAACTCCGTCATATACCTAAATAGCAGCTAGATACTGTTGAGTAAGCCATTACATGGTTCAAGAGAAATCGTATAATCATGTAACTACTCAAGAACAATATTAATAGTTGTAACATGCTGCAAGAAAGCATTTTCATGTAAGAAAAGCTTGAGAAATGGGAGTATCTGCAAGCAATCCAACAAGTGTGGCTGCATATGGCCAAGTAGCAACAAAGGCAGGGATAACCATAGCGGCCATGAAGGGAACCCCATGTCTGTCTTTTTCACAATAAACCAAGTGTTAATTCTTTCTAACCTTGATGCTCCACAGTAAGGGTTAAACATGGGGATGAAACATGGGTTTAACCCTTGCTGTGGAGCATGGGGATGACAACATGTTTCCATGGGAACCAAACTATTCAAAAACTGATACGTGAAGTTGTCTAATTTGCTCCTTATGAGAAAGCGAATTAAACCTTACGAAGGTTGATAAGGATAAGAGTGCATTGAGGGTAGCTAATCCTTATTAGATATGAATTACAAAGCTTGAATGTTGGTAAGGATAAAAAGTGCATTGAGGGTAGCTAAGGAAAAGATTTGGAAGCCATCTCAGGGCAATGAGAAAACATGAAAAAATCATGAAGAAATGGCCACTATTCTTTGGAAGCAGAGGTTTGTAAAATTTTTATTGTGCCAGTAGATTCTCTATTTGTTTTGCTTTTCCAAGTCATTCATTTCTAGCTGTAACATCTTGGATGGCTTAATTGGAGCATCATGGAAGGGTGTAACCACTTTGATTGCTTGCCGGATGAGGTTTTCAGCTCATTTTTTGGCTATTTAATTTGTAAATCCTTGATTCGTTTGCGTTGCGATATCAAAAACATTCGAGGGAGTATTGAAAGGGTGCCTTGTTTGAGCATTGTTTGCCCGGGCCGGTTTTCAATCTCGTGGAAAAGCTTGAAAGTCCATTCAATGGTTAAACCCTTTCGGTGCCTTGAGACCTTGGTGGTTAGGGTTGGGAGCCCAAAGATGAACCCCCCTTCATGGGCTCGTTGTATCAGGATATCTTTGAAATCGGCGATCGTAGAAAAATTTTGTTTTATGGCTGCAAAAAGCGGAGAATTTTCAGAACTTGATAGTCTCTAGCGTGAGAGGGCCCAAGCTCTTCCCACCACGGAAGAGTCTCCAAAAGTGCCTTTAGAAGTTGTCCCGGAGAAGACTACGAGCATCCTATGACACGTTGGAAGGTAGATTTAGGAAAGAGCACTGGGGAAAGAACTTACGATGTTAGCGATTCTGAGGATTAGGTACATCTTATCCGGTCGAGAGGATTGTCATTATCGAACCGGGGAATGACACAAGAAGCTTTCCGACTTTACCCCTTTGTCGGTGATTGCCCTTAGTAATGCTTTCCCCTACAACCAGTAGCTTGGATCATCCCATTCTTAAAACCGGTGAGAATGTCCATAGGTTGGGGTAGCAGAATGTCCTACCTAGTGTTTTGCACAGAACCTCTCCAGTTTCTACATGAATATGCATCAAACTTCTGTATGGTCCATTAAGTATCAAGACATGTCTAGGTTTCTCAAACATTACGGAACATTCCTCCAAATAGACACAAGAATTAGCTTCTGACTCATTACCTGCTTTGCATAAATACTAAATAGCAAAGCATCTTTGCGCATTGCACCATCCGACTTGAAAACATGTTCTACAACACTTTTCTTAGATCTGAATCACTATGTATTTTGCATGAACTAATAAATATCTTTTGTGTTGGGCTGGTAGGTTATGCATCAACAATTACGCATCATCTAAATTTGTCCTCATTGTCCAGGAGATCAATTCTACATCAACACTCATCCTCTATTAGATGTGATTTTGTCAGCCATAAAATTGGTAAGAAACATATAGGACGGATAACAATTTGTACTCAATGCTTTAGATTGTGCTAATGTACATGATCTTACTTTCTTGTTTCCAATGCGAAAGTAGCAAGGTGTTAGCCTCTGCCACCTCGACTTTTGCACAAAGCCATTCTGGACTGCCTTGTGCCCTCTATTTGGAATATCAACGCTAAGCAGATAACAACAAAACCTATGGACTGAACATGTTGTGTGGATGTCCTATCTTAATGCTTTGCGGATGATACATGTGCCACTCCTTCAAACTGCTTACGTTGTATCTTTCTTTGCTTTCATACATCGAAGATTTTGCACAAGGAGTTGACAAATTTTCTCTCGAATTTAAACCATAAGTATAATTCTAATACAAAACCCTAAAGTTCACGGTTCTTGAGCTGCTTTGGAGAACAATTAATTTGAAATAACTTGGAAAAGATTGTACTCATTCAATCAGCTGTCCCTTTCCACGAAATGAGACTACCTTCAAGTTGCCCTGAAGAACAATAATGATTGGGTTGCCCGTAGGGGCAAACCCCGATTTGTGGGAAGAGGAGGCACATATGCTTAAAAGGTGTTGTTTTAATGAATGTGATTGGGCGGTGGGCTGCATTCTATGTCATGCGAGGAACATCCTTAAGATTCTTGTCATTGGCATAGGCCATTTCGTTTTCATCTTCCCGAGCTATTCAGAATTGTATTCCATGCGAGGCCGAAAAAGGTAATACAACTAACTATAAAATTTGATAAGAAATGAAGATAACATGTTTCTGACTGTTGCAGCAGATTCTGCTTGCGGTGCCAGCGCTTCACTGTAGATCTGTTCAGAATCTAGCAGCAACAATGGGTTCTCAGCTGGACCCTGTGGCATTCCATAAGCATTCCATTGACCTCTTAAAATATTTAACTTCTACAAAAAAATATTTCAGTTATGCTTTAATGTGCTATGCATTACTCTTATACAACATGCCAAATCAGCTTTTAGATTTGCACCCCTATACCTCTTCATACTTGCCTTCTCCAAGGGTCAATTCAAGAAGAGATTGTTCATAAGGATGAAGATGATGTGGCTGAGGAAACATAAGATAATTCCTGCAACACCACAAAATTTAACTTCTTATAAAAACAAAAAAGTTGCCAGTCAACCTCCAATATTTAACTTCTTTCCAAGTTTGAAAGATCTTCTCATCCATGAGAAGCTATCTTAAAGATATAAACTATTGAATACACGGGTTCCTTTTAGTCTATTAAGATCAAATAGATCTGTCTTTCAAAAAAATACGAAAAACATTTGCATGCATTGCTCTTGCATAGTCCACGCAAAATAGTGTATCTGATAAGAAACATCGTTGTAAAAAGTTCTGACCTTGCAATGTAAGCATACCCTTCAGTAGCTTAAACCCTTCTTGCTTTTCGGAGTCTTTGAACCAACTTTTTTCATCTGCAGGAACAACCATAGGCAACCATTGAAATGCACCAACATTCTCCTTCTGTAATAAAAGCATTAAATTTTAGACTTCTGATTTTACCTCTGAAGCCTCAAAGGTCTTCTTCAATCTCCCCAAGCTCAGACCTTGCAAACGCCCTAGAATCTCTGCTGAGGATATAATCCCCCCTGGATATGCATTATAAGGGATGATAAAATCCCCAGACTCCAAAGGCAAAATAGGCGCAGATCCCTTGCCAGTAGCTTCGTCCATTGATTGATGTTTGAGCTCCAGAGGCAGGCTCCGGTAAGATGCCGCTCGGACTACATGTACAACGAGTTCTAGATCTTTTGGAATAGAAGCATGGTCCAGTTCCCCGGTTGAAACATACTCGATCCAGAACGCGGGAGACCGAGAGTTTACAGGTAACGATAGGTTTGGAGCAGTCACCAGCATATCTTAGGTATATTCTAGCATATACCTAGGATATGCCACAAACCCACATAAACAAGGGTTTGCCCCCCTAGGGGCAACCCAAAAAACACGCAAACACAACCTTTGGACACCAAGAGGCAACCCTTTGTGTGCAGCACCTTGTCTTCTTTGATTGATAATGATATATATCTCTCTTCCCAAATAAAAAATAAAAAAGTGGGCTTAACAAAAAATGCCAAGGGTGTAATAGAAATTGCCACAATAGAAGTCTATGTATTGAAATATAAAAATCTTAGGATTTCTCAACTTTTCCACTATATGAGCAATGGAATTAACATTCATTTTGACATATGCCATGTTTCTTTAACATATCCCCATGTGTTCCTTTGACATATGCCATGTTAATGTTCCATTCCTTTTAAAATTAGTTGAAAAGAGTGGTGGAGCATAAGAGTTGCCCCTCCATATATTAAATAATACTCTTATGTCTTCCAACCTAGATGTAAATTATATGTAGAATAGTGTTTTCAGAAAAGTAAATGTTAAACAAAAGGAGCTTTTCCATGAAGGCGTGGTCAATAGGAGGGGAAGCTTTTCTAGTCATGCATTTAAACAATGAAAGGATTCTCTTTGACCATTAACACATATGTTGGTTTCTTATCATATTTTATTTTTCCGATCCATTGATAGAATGTCTTTGTTTTTATCTATTTATATTCATCACATCGTCTTATTATATAGATGAAAATGAAGATCCCACTCTCTTTTATATCCTAGATTTATCATGTTGGTGGGATTGTCTTCTCGAAAAATAAGCAAGGTCGGCAAAATTTTACATGGAAACTCACAAAATTAATTTTCTTAATCTCTATTACCTTGGGGCACTATGCATTATGGGGAGCCATTACAAGTTCATCTCAGGGTCTGGGACTCTGATGTACAAAAAAACTTGCTTTTTTCGAAATTGAGAAAAACATTCCTTTAAAAAGTCGTATTCGACGGCACACAATTTTGGACTTAATAGTTACAGGCCACTAGTTGTACATGTTTTCTAGATTGCAAGCAATATTCACCTTGATATGTACAACACATAAGACGAACAAGAATGCAAGAGGTCAATTGAATTTTGTGTGGTGACAGTAAGAATGATATTTGAAAGTATAATACGTATTTGTATGTATAATGTCGTACGTCTTGAGCATTCCCTCATGCTATAAGCTTTCTATAGTGAAAACTTACATCGAGGAATTGGAACTAAGATAGAAATCAATGGAATGAACGCAATCGAATGAAAGAACGAATTAGTAGACAATAAGCAGCAATCAAACAAAAATGAGACAGTAGAATGAAAGAACAAATCAATAGACAACGGGTGAAAAACAGACAAAAATGAGATCGTAGAACTGATAATAATTTCCCATTGCATTGCTTCGATCATCGAAGGTGTCAACGCAGCTTCGACGTATGGAAACGCATTCTCATTCCTTCCCAAATCAACACACGACACTTGCAGTAGGAGATGGAGTGGATGAACGTGTGGCAAGTTGTCATTGACATGCAACCTCCACAGAAATGCCAGAAATGCCACTAGAAACAATGTGGTGAGAGACCAACTTGGAATTAGTGATCCATTGCAACTTTCACTTTTCCACCATTCTAGAAAGCAAAGGAATTTCGTGGCGCATTCATATTTTCTAAGAAAGCGTGTTGGTGGAGTCCCTTTCGGCCCATCTTTTGAACAAGAACTTTGATTAAAATGCATAAAAAAAAATGCATAGCTTAAACATGGACATTAGAGGACATATAAATTACAAAAAAAACCTTTAATCTAGCCCTCAAATCCCGAGCTTTGACCAGCAAAACCTTTGTCTGGATACGGCATGGACGAAGCACTCGTGCTCAAGGATATGGCGTCATTTATTCTTCTTTACTCCCCGCCTGGAATTCTGCAGGGGTCCGGAGATGGCACTCACATGTATTGGCCCAATTGGGTTATTGATTTTGCTTTGAATGGACCTAAAATTTCTTGGGGTTCATGTGAAGATTAGGTGCAGGCTCGAATTGGTTGGACCCATTTGATTGATCGATGAGGCGTATTGGGCAGAAGGCCGCATACGATTTGCTGCAATGGAAATCCGGTTTGGAACAGACTGGATAGTGATATTTTTTGTTTTTGGGATTTTGGTTCTCTTGCAGGCGCAGCCTGGCTTGTCAAATTTGTTAGAATCGGACAAGAGATCTTTGCTCAGCCTGAGAAATTGTGTTACAGATGACCCACAACAGATTTTTTCCAAGGCTAACGAATCATCCCCTTGTGCCTGGCATGGAATTACCTGCTCCAATTCTCGTGTAATAGAGATTAACCTTGCCGGAGCTCTTCTTCAGGGTTCAATTCAAGGATGGAGTCCAGCTGACCTCACAGCGCTTCGCAGTCTGTCTCTGCAAAGCAACAGATTTACAGGGAATCTGTCAGCCTTTATTTGGATTAACAGTAGCTGCAGCCTTGAATTTTTGGATTTGTCCGATAATCAGTTGTCTGGTGCACTTCCAAAGGACTTGTTGAATAGCTGCAGGAATTTGACCCATGTAGATTTTTCGGGTAACAAGTTCCTTACATCCATCCCTGAAAATTTCTTCAACAGCTGTGAGCAATTGAAAGTGCTAAATTTGTCTAGAAATGAACTGGATGGCAATATGTCAACAAAAATCAGTTTCTGTAACCAGCTGCAGCACCTTAATCTGTCATGCAATCGCCTGGATCAAAATTCTCCTGGAGACCCACTGTTTATGCAGAAAAATTGCTCTGGTAAATGCAAAGGCCTCCAACGCCTGCAGACCCTAGACATTTCCAGAAACAATTTCTCTGGACCCTTCTTTTCCGAAAACAGCACAATTGATGGCCCCTTCACAAGCTTGGCAATCTTGAATATTTCAAGCAACAGACTCACAGGCATCTTACCAAATTTTACAGAGATTTTCCCAAATGTTGAGCAATTAAGTCTTTCAGCAAATACTTTTGTGGGTGAATTTCCTCCAAGTCTTGGCAGCCTTTCTAATTTGCAAATTCTGGACATTTCCAACAACAGATTGATGGGTGATCTTCCAGAAGAAATAGGGCGAACTTGCTCCAATCTGCAGAAGTTGGTTATATCAGGGAACAATTTCACTGGTACTCTTCCTAATTCTTTGGCTTCCTGCTTAAGTTTACAAGTTTTGAATGCTTCTTATAATCATCTAAATGGAAGTATCCCTGAAGTTCTCACCAGCATGTCATCACTACAAATTCTTGACCTTGGAGACAATAACTTTACTGGGCAGATCCCTTCATTTCTGCAAAACTGTACAAAATTGATTTACTTGGACCTTAGCTGCAATTTTCTTTCTGGACCATTTTCTCAGCAAATTTGTCATCAGAATTCTTCCTTAGAAACCCTGATTCTTTCAGACAATTTGTTAACAGGAGAAATTCCTTCTTGGGTTAGCAACTGCAGTAATGTAAAGGTGCTTGACCTCAGCTACAATAAGTTTGAAAGCAACATTCCTCCTGAAATATGCAATCTACAGAAATTAGAGAAGCTCATGATGTGGCTGAATAACTTGAGTGGTGAGATTCCTGCAGAGATTGGGAACTGCAAGAATTTGAAGGCTTTGATTCTGAACAACAACAGGCTAACAGGGTCAATTCCACCACAGATTGCAGACTGCACTCTGCTAGATTGGTTATCACTGAGCAACAACAGGTTATCAGGAAGCATACCTAAGGAAATAGGGCAGATGCAAAAGCTGGGATTTCTACAGCTTAGCAACAACTCAATGACAGGCAGCATTCCATCTGAGTTGGGTAATTGCAGCAGTTTGATATGGGTAGACATGAACAACAACAATCTGACAGGCAAAATTCCAGCCAAATTGGGAAGGCAAAACATAGGGCTATTGTCTTCAGGGAGTCTTGATTCCAACATCATAGCCTTTGTCAGAAACACTGGAAAAGATTGCAGGGGAGCAGGGGCTCTGATGGAATTCCAAGGCATCAAACATGATGATGAATATGCCAAAACTCAATGTTCATTCACAAGAATTTATCCTTCCTTCTTCAAGCCTGGATTAAATGTGAGCAGCATCCTTTACTTGGATCTTTCCTATAATGATCTTGACGATGAAATCCCTCCAGATTTTGGCTACTTGGGTAGCATTTCCTTGTTATATCTGGCACATAACAGATTGGATGGCACAATACCTTCAACAGTGGGACACATGAAGAATCTGGTAAGCTTGGACCTTTCTACAAACAAGTTGGAGGGCAGCATTCCTGATGCATTGACCAATCTGACATTTCTTGAGTATCTCAACCTCTTAAGCAATAATCTGAGTGGCCAAATACCAGCAGGAGGTCAGCTGTTAACATTCTCTGCTAGTTCATATGCAAATAATACAGGTCTCTGTGGCTACCCATTATCAAAATGCTCTGAAAGCATTGCTCCTGGTGCAAATCCATCTCCAAAGCATAAGTCCTCTACATTACCATGCAAGAAAGCAGTGATTTTGAGTGTTCTACTCACAGGGATATCAATAGCTGCAATTTTCTTATGGTATTTCAGGGTTAGGAAGTGTTTGTGCAGGAGGTCTGGCTCGGTGGAGATGATTGAATCTGCCATGAGGAAAAAGAAAAGTGTGGCACAGGAGGAGTCGCTTAGCATGAATATTGCCTCCTTTGATAGTCCACTCACAAGGGTCACATTTGGGGACCTCTATGAGGCCACAAATGGGTTTAGCCCTGAAAGCCTTGTTGGGTGTGGGGGTTATGGAACCGTTTATAAGGCTTGCCTTGCAGATGGGACCATTGTGGCCGTCAAGAAGCTTATGCACTTCAGCCATGAAGGGGACCGGGAATTTGTCTCCGAAATGGATACCCTTGGTCAGGTGAGACACCATAACCTTGTTCCTCTCCTAGGTTACTGCAAGATAAATGATGAAAGACTTCTTATCTATGAATTCATGCATGGTGGTAACCTAGAGCAGTTGTTGCATGGCCATAACAAGTTGCCTCTATCCTGGGAGCTCAGAAAACAAATTGCCTTGGACTCTGCTCGTGGACTTGCTTTCTTACATCATAATTGTATCCCCCATATCATCCATCGTGATTTCAAGTCTAGCAATGTTCTTCTTAACAACGAGATGGTCGCAAAGATTTCAGATTTTGGAATGGCTAGAGTCATTAATGTTGTTGATACACATGTGAGTGTAACAACACTTACTGGAACTCCTGGCTATGTGCCTCCAGAGTACTACCAAAGCTTTCGATGTACCACTAGTGGAGACACCTATAGCTATGGTGTCGTACTTTTGGAGCTCATTAGTCGAAAACGTCCTACAGAAAAATATGATGAATTTGGTGACACAAATTTGGCTGGATGGGCAAAGGCAATGGTGGAACAAAACAGGATACTAGAAGTTGTTGATGCTGACATTAGATGGTCAAAGTACCAACAAGAGGTGATTCAATACTTGAAGATTGCATGGAAGTGCCTCAATGATAAACCATCACTACGTCCTTCAATGTTCCAAGTAGTGGCCATGTTTAAGGAGATATCATTGAATGAGTAAGAGGAATTCCAAAATGTCTTTCCTTTTTTCTTTGCATTTCTCAAGCTATTTGTTATATAAATTCAATTCAATTTGATGTTGGGACTAGAATCATCGAGGTGAAATTCATGGTTATTGAAGATAAATGGTTTGCTATGGCGTAGGCTAAACTTATAAGAATAAATCTTAAAAATAAGCTTGAAATGTTCTCACTAAGTCTGCCTTCTAATAAAATCCATCTTCGCCCAAATCTTTCGCCCACAGTCAATGGTCCTCATGTTACATTCCGGTGATCTCAAGAGTATAATCATATCCTTTATAATCTGGCAAAGTAGGAAACAATTCTCAATAAAGGATTTTATATGGAATTTTCAACACCAACTTCAAAAGTCTTTTTTGACTTCATGAAACTTAAAAGAAAGTTGTTATAAAACTCTATGATAACCTAATATATAAAGCCTTAAGCATTGATTTGTGGTGCTAAGAACTTCATTATCCCCCCACCCCAAGACACACACACACCAGAAAGCAGCCAGAAAAATAGAAAAACGGCAAAAAAAGGACAACAAATGCTAAAAACATCACCAAAGTTTTCCTATGCCATTGGAAATGGGTGCCCAGTCATTATGAATTGCTCCAGTCAGATTCGATGGAATCCATGCAACATACCCATCGCGGCAAAAAACCTAGTTTCGGCATGCATTCTGACGTGTCCAAAGACTTAGAATGTAACTAGAATATCATTAAGAACAATTTTTACCTTCATCAACAGAAACACATGTATCACTATGGGTATGCCCAACATTGAAGATTCATAAACCAGTAGCCTTTTCGAACAAAACTTCTCAACCATGCCTGTCCAAGCACGCACATGAAGTTTTTATTCATAAATCATCTAGCCTCCTCTGCTCTGATCCTTGTTAGGCAACATGCCAATGTTCTTCCACAAACACAAAATGCCGCTTTCCAAACACAAACCTCATACAACTCGTTGACGCATTAGGATTTCATACTATCCAACAGTAACCCTCCAAACAATGCCTTAGGAATGTTAGACAGATATGGTAGCACTTTTGCAATGCCTTTTTGGGCAATGCCTTATTTACCAGACACTAGGATAAATTTACTAAAGATAATCAGTCTATTGTCCTTTATTTTATGAAGCAGACAAAGTCCTTTAAGTCGCATTTAATTAAAGTGGGTCAGATTCTAACGTTTGGGTCTCATGCTGAAAATGGAACTCATACTAAAAAAAAAAAAATTTGAATTGAATGCTTGAATAGAATTACACATCATACATCAAGAACTGGGTCACTTGTTTTCATCATAAATTTTACAAACCACGAGTTGAGAAAGTTTTCAAGCTTCTCAATATTATCTACCCTCATACAGTGATATAGCATGGAGGTTGCTCATGGCTTTGTCCATCTCCCTTTTAGGGATCTTGTGGGTTTTGTCCTTTGAAATGTGACAAGTTGACCATACCACACACTCCACAATTCCCTCCTTCAAGGATCAGCATGATTTGCCCTCCACTTCTTCCCCCATCAGTGGGTGTATTGCTCCTTCAAGTTGCCATTCTTGTGCCTTCCAATTAGGAATCCAGGACGCAACTCCTCTCCATCAGGCATGGTGGTGGTAACATCAAAAAGTGCCACCCTTAACCATATTGGACAATCCTCATCGTCAGGCCTTACTAGCACAAAATATCTTTCCTTGATGTCCTCAAAAGGATCCCACTCAGGAAGATCAAACCACTTCGGCTTTGAGGCCTTGCTTCCCACAAACCACTTGGAGCCATTGTTAGGACCCAAGTCAACTTTCTTAGATGTGCTTGCTCCATGAGAACCCTCCCATCTAGACTCTAGTAAGAACAGATCTCTCGGCTCCCTCCCCCCCTCCCCATGGTTGTTACGTTTCTAAGCATATCACAATTTTCTCCCAATAATTGATTAGGGAGTCCATGTGTTCTTTAGGGTGGAGGTGTGCTTTCCATTTCGAACATCCTCCCAGTGCGTTATATAATCCTTGATGCCCTTCACTAGTTAGCTAGAGTTTTTAACAGTCTTGAAGGGAGGGAGTGGTTTTGGCTGCCCTCTAGAAATAAGAACTTCACATGTAGCCCCTTTTTGCCCTAACTCGATTCCTTGTACAAGCATCCACAACTTAACACCTGGTCTCCACTTATATTGCATGATCTGCATTCCATCTTTGACCCAAAACGTGAACTGAAGTGGCTTTGTGTGTCCTGTCAACTGATCCCTACCATCTAGCAAGTATCCCTCGACAAATGATTTCCAATCTGCAACCTCATCCATCAAGAAAGCCATTGGGTTGGGGTCAATGCAGCTCTCGAACACATTCATTAGTTCAGGGAGACTAGTCATGTTTTCTCTCTTGAGCTTGATAGAGAAAGTTCCGAAGAATGCATCTATATCATCATGTGTATGCCCAACCATCATGAACCCCAGCTTCACAATCTTGAATACTCCCATTGCTGTCAAGTATGACATTTAGGATAAAGTAGACGTTGGAAGTTGGAATTTAAAGTAGACTAAGGAGCAAGGACGTTGTTGTGAGTTTAGGGAGATTTGAATAGAAGAGGGTGTTGTCGTAATATTGTTGATGCGGTTTCAAGTGCATTTTGTCTCCCTCACGTAATAATAACAATAATAAATGTCTCAAGCAAATTTCATTAAGAAAACCTAATTAAGCAAGAACGTAAGCAAAATCGAATTGGGTCAAGCGGCTTCCAACTGTTTTGACCAGAACTTCTTGCCGCACCTAAGTGCAACGGTTTTCAGACCCTAAATAGGTCGTTTTGGATTAGAGAGCATTGAATTGCTCAGGGTTTCCTGCTCCAGGGTTTCGGTTCAAAGCTTTTATCATGGCTGCCACAGGTCCTCCTGGTGAGAAATTCCATTGATTCTGATCCTATTTACAGCAAGTGCATTGCATTTTAATCTATTCTAATCAATTTGCTCATATCTAGCAAATCAGGAGATCCAAGCAACAACGGAAGAGGCTTCCGAGGTGAATTGGAATGAATATTTGGAGAGTGCTTGGGTGAGTTCTCATTCTACTTGAATGTTTATTGGAAAGTTTCAAGCTTATTTCTTAGATGAGAATCTGTATGTTATGTGAGAGTTTGTTAACATTTTTGGTTCCGTTGCCGGGACTCTCCTTAGCTTTTCCAATTCTATTTTGCAAAGAAGAACAGGCTGAAATTCTGACCTGATACAGTAGTAATTTGACCAAGTTAAAGTTCTTAGATTCTCATGAAACTTGGTGGGCAATTAGATATTCGAAGCCGTGACGTTCGCAACGTTATCGGTCCGGGGCCGTATCTTTGTCTTGACCCCTCAACATACGCTCCCTCGGTAGCCGTGTGCATAACGGATAGCCAGGTAAGTAGCCCTAGGGGGCAACTTGCTAGGAGTGTTCATATATTATTAATGTGCACATGTGCACATTAATGAGGGCACACCTTTCCATGTTGGCATATTTTGCCACCTAGCCATTAAAGGCAAGTGGGGCCTTTCCAATTATCCCACATGCCAAATTGGGTAATTGGAAACCCTAGCCTAAACCCCCATGTCTATTTAGGGTAGGAAAACCCTAGCTTGCTAGTTTTTAGCCCTTAGGGTTTTAGAGCTCGAGTTTTGGCTGCCCGAGGAGCCAAAACCGCCTCGAACGGCTTAATTGCACCATCGGTTCCCTGAATTGGCTCGGCGGCCGGGATGGTTGAACTTCAGTCGGGGAGGAGCCACTCAAGGATCAGGTATTTGGTCAATTTAATAGCTTAAAACCGTCTTCTAGTCATAGAATCGGTAGGTTTAGACTATTAAATTGCCCATAATAACTATCTAGATCTTAGATCTCGGACACTAACTAAAGAACCTAACTCTATGATTAGATCTAGTTCTTTAGTTCTTACGTGATGTATTTGGATGATGTATCTCTGTGAACTCCTTGTATTGGGAAGGGGGTAGAGACCTAAAGCCTTGTAGTTGATGCTCCTAGAGTAGCCTCTCTAGCACTGCTTGTAGTTGCGGCACTGTGCACAAGAGCCACACCTGTTTGTGGGTGAAGGGGCAGGCCGGCTTATAAGGAGGTTCATGTTCTCGACTCTTGAAGCGACCCCTATGGTGTGTTAATGCTAGGGGTCCTTTGTGACTAGGTCTAATGGCTTGCCGCTAGCGTGTGGGCAAGGCATGGGCTCGACCTCGTGAGGTGGTGAATATGACCTTCCATTGAGTTCAAGTCGGATCTGAGGCGGTGGCCCTCTAGTCACCTTTGAGTCGGCATTGTAGATCTCTCGGAGGGGAGATCCCTACCTGCCCCATCGGGGTGGGGAGATGTAACCCGGGGATATAGCCCCTCGGCTATGCATCCGGCGGCTCTGATCGAGGAGGTCCCAACACTTTTCAGCCTACTGCGCAAAGTGTGTGCCGGAGGGGGCGGATGGAGTGGACAACCCTAGGCCATGTTCTTATGCCAGCCAAATCCATTGCCATGAATTACATGCGCAATGAACTCGGAGACCCAAGCTTGTCGGTCCATCCACAGTAATGCGAGCCTTGGGTAGGATTCCCTATGTGATGTCTTTGATCTTTGTCTATGCGGATATGTGGAGGACCATCCTTAGCGATGGTCATATGATGTTGATGTATGTACTCTTGTACATGTATGTTTTACGCTTCCTTGACTAGGTAGGCCCGAGGGAGGCGAGGGTGCAATGACCCTTCCACTCTTCCCTTTGGAACCCGTTACGGTTGCGGTGTCGTGTGGAAGGCCCCTGTATTGGCATGGGCTGGTATGGGGATGAACTCTGGTTGTATCACGGTGAGTGCATCATTATCACAGTAGGGGGCGTCACGGTGGTATCGAGCAATGTTCTTGGAGACCAAGAGCAAAGCGCGACCATGTTCCCGATGGTACTAAACGATAGGGTCCTCAAGCCTCGAAAAGTGGGATTTTTTTTTTTTTTTTTTCTCACCTTTGTAGTTATGCTAAGCTAGTAACAATTAAGTGAATTGGAATTTAACAAGATTAAAAAGAATAAGCCAAAATTTTCCAAGTAAGGTGGTCTCACATTTCGGCACTGGTCATAAAACTAACTTTTTGTTTTGAGCTGGGCGCCAAAGCTATGAACATTGAGCCAAGAACACAAAAAACATGATGAATCGAGAAAAATAATAATGTGGTAAGGCTAATTCTAAGGTAGGAATTAGTTAGAATAGCATGTTTTAATTACCTAAAACCCTAGAAATGTATGAGATCTCCATTTCGGCTTTGGCATAAAACTAAACATTAGTATTGGAGCAGTAATTTGTGAACAATGGGTAGAAAAAGTCTGAAATAAGTATAAGTTTTAGATAAATTGGGGCCTTAGCATGTTAAAGCGAGCAACTTGAGTTTTGACCTAAAATTCCCCAAGCTATAAATAGATGTAGAACCCCCTCATTTTTTTTAGGTCCAAGCCCTAGAAATCCGCTCTTCCCAACTTAGGGCGATCTTTCGGGCGCTTTTATCCGATTGACGATCAAGTAAAAGCATGGCCGAACCAAACAGACCCATAAAGAAGCGTCGCCCCGAAACCACCAGCGCCTCGCGAGGCGAAGATCATTTCGGAAGATGCCCGTGAGAGGCTCGCAAGAGAGGGTCGTTCGCGCCGGACGAAAGAGCAAAGACACCTCGATCCGATTGATGTCTTCAACCGGCCAGGTGGAGGGGAGGGCGAGGCCACATCACCAAACTCCATGGACGGCCGAGGCGAGGAGGTGTATGAAGAAATAGGAGCGGGAGATCCGGCAGCAGGAACAAGCAGACCATTGGACGCGACCCACGACAGATCCTCGAAGCGGGATGAAGCGGGTGGCGAGTCCGAGCCAGTGGAGGTAGCAGAACCTTAGAAGGTTCATCGGAAAAGTACGCGCCCCGAAAGAAAAGGGAAGACAAAAGAGGAAAAGGAAGGAAGAGGAACAAAGGCAGCAGAAGAAAAGAAAAAAGAAAAGGGAAGTTCGTGGCTGGCATAAGGAGAACGAAGGAGGCAAAAACCAAAGGAAGAGCCCGAACCCAAATATTATCATCAAGGGCGGCAACAGGACGAACCCCCAAACCCCTCCGAATTTAACTCTTCCCCGAGGAGGACTTGACCCTAATCTTTGCGGTGGGAGCTCTTTAAGCACCAGGCGATGAGCAAGGAAGCACTGAAGCCGGCAAAGAAGCACCGACACGAGCAACCCGGTGAGGACCAAGTCTAGAACCCCGAAAATACGGCATGGGATAGAAAAGCAACCAAGACCTGCCGGAAGCCTACGTCACCCGGCCTGTGGTGAAGATCTGAGAGGAAGATGAGGGGAGCAACGAGGCCTACATGAAGAAATGGGAGGCCTATAACCAATATTATGAAGAAAACGGGGTTAGGGTCATCGAGGAGGCGAGCCAACGGCAGCAAACCTTAAAGCCGCCACCACGAAGCCCAAAGGTTCCCAAGCCACCACCAAAGAAGAAAGCTGATAGAAAGGAGGAGAGAGAAGAGCTAAGGGAGATTAGACACTTCCAGCGCAGCTACGGTCTCCTAATCCCCGTGCCCCCTTCCATTTCGGGTTGGTGCGTGAAGTGATGCAGCCCTCTGTAAGGACTTTAGAGTCCCGGGACAGGGCGCTGCTGGCAATGCAAGAGGCGGTGAGGCAAAGATAGTACAACATTTTGAAGATTCAACAGCACTGCACTATCCACGCCATGGCGAGTAACCTTAATGCGACAAGACATGAGTCTTGCGACCGCGATAAGGGAGAAGCATATAGAAACTTTTGTTGTAAATAATTAAAAAATTTTGTAATATAGAGCAATTTTGTGTACCTTGATAACATAAACTTGGGTAATTAGAGCAAATTAATAAGTTTTAGCTTTTATTTCGGTGAAATAGGACATTTGGGGAGCGAGAGACATGATGTCTCACATTTCGCGCCTCGTCATAAAACAAAAGTTAGGATTGAAGCGGGCGCATTTTGTGAGACCCCTAAACTTGACCAAAAGCGAGCTCCAAATTGACCAAATAAAGGGGTCGATTACGCCCTAATTTGATGAGCCCATCACCCTTACACCATTAGTTTACCCAAGTTGGACATCTTTGATTAAAATGGGACTGATGTCTCACATCTCGTGCTGGTCGCAAAACAAAAAAGTTAGTTTTGAAGGCGAGCAAATTGTGAGACCTCTTACCAATTCTTCACGGGACTTGTCAAAGTCACCTTCAAACTCTTGCATAGCATCTTTTAGGTAACCTAGCCTTGCTCAAGCATCTCCTATAGTCCTCAAACTCCTATTTTGACCTCGGATAAGTTAAATTACCCAATCCTAGGAAATTTTTCAAGTCATCCAAAATTAGGGTTTCCCCTTTTTCTATAAATAGGCGTCACTTCTCGGATAGCACCCTACAAATCTGCTCCTGCCCTTCTAGCCGATTTCCCAACTCCCGAGGCGCTCTTGCAACCGTTTGTTACCCTCTTACGCAATTAATCAATGGCAACCGATTTCGAGGAGATGGTACGGCGCGCCGGCTCATCTTCTTTGAGGCCGGCGTCGACCAAATCTTCCGGATCTTGGGGAAGGAGGTAGGCGTCAAAGCAACCTTGCACGCGACCCGGCTTATAGTAGAGTCTTGGTGAGTTCCAAGCTAGGGTAGAACCGGTAGCTAGTGCAACTCCCCTTGTGTAGGATATTTTGTTCCTAAAGCGGTCCCTGCGCGGCGACATTAGGCGATGTCGAAACGCCAAATACCTCACAAACAAAGCGCCTGCACTTTTTGAGCCAATGGTCCTAGCGTCAGCGGGACCAAGTACTTCTCTTTCAACCTTTGCCACGGCAATCTTTCTCACCCACCGTGCGAGAACATCATGGGGAAACCTCCATTCCCCATGGGCGTGGATCCATTAGCCCCGTAGCGGGGAACAAGCGGCTCCTCACACGGTATGAGCGGGGGGGAAGGGAAGGAAGAAGACTTCGGATGAGCAGGAATCGAGGAGGAGGAGGAAGGCGATGTCGAGCTCGACCCAATGAGGAGCGGCGACAAGCGAGCAGGAGTGGCAAGACTTGAAGCCGTGGAGACTCTCCAGTCGCGCCACCCCTCGGGTTAGGCATCCAAGCCTAGCTCCCATTATCGTCGAAGGTGAGGAGTTTCTACTCCTAGCGACATTCAAAACCTCGGAATGAGGGAGGGGAAAGTAACAGGCCTGAAGAGTTCTTTGCACCAACTCAGAAGAGCGGACTTGGGCGACTTCATCGTCAGGAGAGTCGACTTCCCCCCTCCAAGTAGGGAAGCCGACACTTACACGCGGGGAGGTTTACCTCCAGGCATCCAAGCCCTCGGCAACATCGAGGCCGGATCATGGGAGGCGGAGACAAGGCCGAGAACAAGCTACCGGCGGAGGAAGAGTTCCTTGCTCTCGAGAGAGAGATGGGGATCAGCTATGCGACCTCAAACATCCTAACGGCAAGCTTCGTCCCCAGCACCTCCCGGGGATAGGACGGCGAATTCGACCCTCGGGGAGGGCTTGACCTTGATCGAGACTCTGAGGGGAGCTCACCACGGTGGAGGTTGATGATTTGAGGGAGAACGAGCTGAATCAGTGGTAGAGGCAGATACCACTGGCGACAAGTCATTACGCTATTACGCCATTGCGATGGATGGAAGAATAGCGGTTATCCTTAAATTCACCCCAGGCCGAGGAAGGGTATCATTTGCGATTGCACTCTCGGGATTGGCAGGCATGCGGCTACCCCTTAACTGCAGTATGCAATCACGGTGAAAAGCGGTAGCACTCGGCGTCTTCGACTTAGCCATACCTTCTGGTGGCGGGCAAAGGCATGGTGGCGTGACCTATACCTCCATGAGAATAGAAGATTTGGCAAAGGGCATTACAAGGTGGATCTCAGCCAATGTCCTTAGGAACTTGGGCCACTCGATTGGGAACAGCCCAAGTGAAAAAGTTCTGGAGGATAATCCATCTTCAGAGCATCAGCGAAATGATTAGCGGTAGTTGCAAGTTCTTGTATTAGTGTAATATAAAATATAAATATAACATTCTCTTGCACTATAAATGTTTTGTTGATATATTTTGTGTCCCCTCAACCATGCCAACAAACATAAATAATGCAAGAAAGCAAGGAAAACTAACCATGTAGATATGAACCACTTGTGTATCGACTAGAGGCCCTAAGCGGGAGAGCGACAAGCTGCTTGGGGAACTTACGAGGAGCCGAGCCCGCCCGGTGCACGCCGGTAAAGGAACACAGCGAAGAATTTGGACAAATGACCCGAGAAGAAGAAATATGCCGCCATAAATGAGGACGGACCTCCCGAGCGGATAAAGGCCTTGCTAGCCGCAAGCGAGGAGGACGAGGTTCGATTGGTAGCGGCTCAAGCTGCCGCCAAGCATCGGCTTCGAGGAGACGAGGAAAGAGACAAGAAAGAGGAGCAAGAGAGGAAGGTCCCCGGCTCGGACTCCTCGGAGCTCAACTCGGTCGGACTCAGGTCCGAGGAAGAAAAGCGAGAATCAAATCCCGGCAGACGAAAGCGAGAGGAACCACCGGAGGAACGACAAAAGGGACAAAAGAACCTCGACTACGGAAAGAAAGTGAATACGCATTGGGAAATGTTTGGAAGGCCGGGGCTTCGAAGGCAATTCTGGCGAAACAGTCGAACGACATGGAAGCCGGGAGGCTTGAAAGCCAGCGAGATGGCGAATCTGGCAATGCCTATAGTATGAAGGATAAGGATAAAAGGCGGAGCGGGGGTGGCAGCAGCAATGAACACGAAGGGCGTACGCATTTGGTGGAAGGGCTATGCAAGGCTCATGGCTTAAGCGAGGGATGCTTGCGAGGTTCAAGAAGTTTGCTAAAGCCTTCAAAGCGCCATTACGTTCCAAGAGAGCACAAGTCGGTATGATCGCGTGGTTCTGAGGTTGCGGCAAGGCAACAAGTCGATACAGAAATACGAGGAGGAATTTATGAGGCTAAAAATTTTGTATGTGCAAAGTTAGGTGAGAAGCATGCGATTGGAAAGCTACATTGAAGAATGCGAATGAGGAGATCCGCAAGCTTATGGGGGCAATAAACCCTAAAGCGATGTCGGAGCGGAGTCAAAGGCAATAAGCTTGCAAGGGACAGGACCTCGGAATAAGAAGGCCGAGAGGCAACGATATTACAAAAGATAAAAGGCAAAGCCGTGAGGCGTTTTAGCCAGGGGCGGCGGCCCGGGACCAGCTAGAGCCCCATATAGTGGCAATCAAGGGAAACGGCGGGGAGAAAGAAGCGGGTGTCATTCAAAGACAAGCGAGGAAGGTCAAACTACTCAAAGCGGTCGCGATCCCTTTGCGAGCCATGCAAGGAAAAGACAAGAGTGCAGTGCATAAGCGGCTTTGCTTGGTGTTTCCAGCCGGGCCATAGACGTGAGCGCCCATATGTCATGAGTCTGGCCTTCGCGAGTGGGAGATTGGGACACTCTGGCGGCGGCTGGCGGGAGGCCAGCGACTACATTGGGGGTGAGTGTCATATCTTTGCGCAATAGATCTGAGCAAGCGAAGCCGGTATAAAGTAATTTCCACGGTTAGGAAAGGCCAAAGGCCAAGTCATTTATAGTCACGATAGATTCGGGGAAGTAGCCATAACTTTGCATCTCGAGAATGGTTCAAATGTTGAAGTTGAAACCATTAAAGTCAAAGCCAAGACCCGTTGTCTTAGCAAGTGGAGGCGATAAAGGCGGGGGTGGCGGTAAAAAATCTTTGACATCGACTTGCGGGGATTAAGATCCGGATAGAGGCGCGAGAGGTAATGGGCATCGGCAAATATGACTTGATAATAGGTATGGAGTACCTTGGACCTTGAGGGGCCATTATTGATTGTGGAAGCGGAAGGTGACCTTCCGGCACCGGCGGCAAGATCATTGAGATAGCGGGTAAAAAGTTGTTCCCATCATGCGGTGTATGTCTTCTAAGCATTTGTTCAAGTGCTTTAAGAGTGAGCAAGTGGCATACATCTTCAAGCTTGAGATTAGTGAGCGAATCGGAAGGAAGCAAAGAAGACAAGATGCTCGGCAAGTTGCGAGGGCAAATAGCTAAGTTGATCCGCGGAGTTCGATCTCTTTCGAGATGAGATCAAGCGGCTCCCTCCTTATAGAGAGTCGAGTGCGAGATAGCTTTTCGAACCCGGGGACAAAACCAACAAGCAAGGCTCCATATAGAATGACAGCGGGGTTTGCCGGGCCGAAAAGCGATTGCGGGGCTGCTTTCGACCCTAGGGTTTCATTAGACCTAGTGTACCGCCCGTTTGGGCGCCCATTCTTTTTGTCAAGAAGAAGGATGGATCTTTGAGGATGTGCATAGACTATAGGCGGTTGAATAAGCACACCATTAAGAACAAGTATCGCTTCCAAAGATCAGGCGACTTGATGGATCGGCTTCAAGGAGCAAAGATCTTCTCAAAATCGACTTAAGGTCAGGTTACCATCGAATCACGGATAAAGGAGGAGGATATCCACAAGGCCGCCGAGGGGGGCGGTATGGGCATTATGAGTTCGCGGTGATGCCTTTCGGCTTATCAAATGCCCCCTTAGCGTTCATGAGGCTCATGAGCGATATCTTGAGGAGTTCACGGACACCTTTGTGATTGTTTTCTTTGATGACATTTTGGTGTATAGCGAGATCCTTGAAAACGCGTGCAACACTTGAGAAGGGTGCTAGAAAGTTGAAGAGGCACCGGTTATGCGCCAAGTTGTCGAAGTGCCACCATAGAGAGAAAGGTGGAATACCTTGGTCACGTGATCTCGGCGGAAGGCATCTCGGCGGACCCCGCCAAGATTGAGGCGGTGATCCGGTGGGCGCCCGAAAGAATGCCGCGAGGTCGAGAAGTTTTTCTCGGTCTAGCGAGGGTACTTCGAGGAAGTTCGTGAAGAACTTTGCTAAGATAACAGGGTTAACGAGACCCTAGCGAGGCGAGAGAAGGTGAAAAGACTGGGTAGAGCATTGGCACAAGAAAGCCCAAAAAGGGGTTTGAATTGTTGAAAAAAGCTTCGGCGGCGACCCCTGTCTTGACCTTGGGACAGGAGAAAGATAAGCTTGTATGAGATCACGATAAGATAGCTACAGTGCGGTGCTTATGCAAGAAAGGCGTGTGGTGGCGTATGATTCGGGGAAGATGAGCGGCGCCGAGGCGCTACCCAGCTTACGATCGGGAATTGCTTGCGGTTGTCGAGGCGTTAAGAATATGGAGCACTACCTCTTGGGAAGGAAGTTCCAATTGGATCCGACCATCGAGGCCTCAATATGTATTCAGCAACCACACCTCAATCGAGGCGGCGGAGATGGATGGAGTTCCTCGAGGAATCGACTTTGATATAGTCTACAAGCAGGGAAACTCAATGTGGTAGCGAGATGCGCTCTCAAGGCATCCACGACAACTAGAGTGCATTGCAATGCAATTTCGGCGCTCTCCGGCGACTTTGGTAAGAGGATTGAAGAGTCCTTGCCAGCGGGCGTGGATTTCAAGGAGGTATGGGCAAGCCTTTCTAAGGAGGCTAGAAACGGATAAAAGCGGGAGGCCTTCAAGCATTATAAGAAGGAAGGCAACTGTTATACCATAAGAACAAGTTGTGCGTGCCGAATCATCGGTGTAAGGAAGTTGATCCTCCATGACGCGCTGCTTGACCCAATAGCTGGCCATGCGGGATTCATGAAAACATATTTCAAAGTCGCGGCGGCTATTATTGGCGGGGAATGAAGAAGCAAATAGCTTCGCTACATCAAGGAATGTCGGCTATGCCGGCCCGACAAGCGAAGCGGAAGCGGCTTGAATTCGAGGGGCATTAGAGCCATTAAGCGGTGCCAAGCGCTAAGTGGGAGGTAATCGGCATGGATTTCATCCGCGGGGACTCCCAAAAACGGCGAGAGGCAAGGATGCCTTAATGGTAGTGGTCGACAAGTTGTCGAAGATGGCACATTTGTGCCTTGCGGAACCACAGTCTGACCATGGATGACAAAGCTCTTCACCAAAGAGATCTTGGGGCTTCATGGCATGCCAAAGGGAGATCATCTCAAGCCGAGGGATCAAAGTTCATGGCGCCTTTTGGCAAGACCTCTTTGCGACGATCAGACGAAGCTATCCATGAAGCCACGGCATATCATCCTCAGACCCGGATGGCGGGCGGAGGCGGACCAACAGGATCTTAGAGGACATGCTCTGAAACTATATGCGGAATAAGCAAAGTATGTGGGAAAATTTATTCACTTGGTGGAGTTTGCATACAATAGCACCAAGCAGGAATCATCCCAAATGTCGCAGTTTATGATCAATTACGGCTTCTCGATTGCCTAACTCGGATACTTGGCACAACCCGTGTCAAAAGTGGAAGTTTCCGCGGCGGATGTTGGCGATATCACGGCGGCTGTAGAGGAAGTTAAGTGGCTATCGCTAGCAGCAAGAAGTCGATCAAAAAAAGCATCGTAGACAAGCATCGAGCGGTAAGAGAGTTCAAAGTGGGAGATGATGTTTGGCTCAAGATTAAGGTGAAGCGGTGGCTTCGGGGATCGGCAATTGCAAAGCTTGCTCCAAGGTGGGCTGGACCTTTCGAGAATAGTGAGAAACTAGGCAATCAAGCCTACAAGCTAGACTTGCCGGCACACCTAAAGATTCATAAGGTCTTCCGCGTGAGTTTGCTAAAAAGCATACCCCAAATCGGGCGAAGTCTTGGATTATGTATTTGTTGGAAATGGCGGAGAACGGTGGAAATAGTTCGAAATTGATTCTTGATAAAGCTTTCAAGAAAGCGAGGAGATCAGAATTCCTCCTCGGTATTTGGTCAAGTGGAAACACTTACCCGGTGGAAGGCATACGTGGGTACTTAAGAAAGATTTAGTAAGCGGTACCCACGGTTTATGGAGCAATGGGGACGGCAAAGGTCATCTCGAAGAAATCGGCTCGGGCATGTCGATTTGTGTAGATTAATTCTTGTATAGTTAAGATTAATCTCGCATGCCACCTACAGCTTAGTATGGGTGCATCGTTGTCACCGATGATGGGACCACTACGGTGATCTCTAGGCGTGGTGTAATGTCAATGTAGGCATGACCGGCGTTTCCGCAGGCGAGTGGAAGGTAGATTAGAAAGTCTACTTACGTCCGAAAGGAAGGAGGCGACCTCGAGAAAAGAGGTCATTAAGGAATGCATTGATAGGAAAGCACCTTTAGCCCCATATATGCTTTGATAGGAGGAATCCATCCTTCCGCCCCCCCAGCGAGAAGGATATCCTCCTGTTGGGCAACTAGAGGTGTAGGCATGGCGGCATATAGGCATATAGTATTTGTCTCCACGGCCATTATGGAAGATTCATCCTCTTCCCTCTGGCAGGAGATTAGCCATGCATTCATGTAGATAGGTGGGGTGGTCACCATATAACCAAAATTTATTAAATAATTAAGCGGTACTAGCGTGGTGTCGACACTGTGAGGCGGTGAAGCTCTGGGAGAGCAAGGAGGGGGAACTCTGAGACTTACAACACAAGTTTTGTTGGAATGTGTTGCAAGGAATGAAAAGTACCTCGGACAATAATTATAGATATGAAATGTTGAAATTTTGTCTAAACTTAAGATAGTGAATACCTTGTTTAATGATGTTGTGAGTTGATAAGTATTCCATGATATAATGGCGTAATAATGTTCTAAAGGTAATTACCTTAGAATTGTCGTGATAAATGTATAAAGATTATATTATAGGCATCCGTTGATTGCGGGTTGCGGGTTAGGAAGATCCCAAGGTGGGGAGACCCCGATCTTTGCGGGCGACATCATTTCAAGGTGGGGAGAATGTGGCGTTCGGCCACGATTATACGGTCCCGGGGCGTATCATGCTTGCCCGTCGCATACCGCCACTCCGACCGGCGTTAATGCGTAGCGGATAGCGGGTAAAGTAGCCCTAAGGGGGGCAACTTGCTAGGAGTGTTCATATATTATTAATGTGCACATGTGCACATTAATGAGAAACACCCCTTTCCATGTTGGCATATTTTTGCCACCCTAGCCATTAAAGGCAAGTGGGGCCTTTCAATTATCCCACATGCCAAATTGGGTGGTGGAAACCCTAACCTAAACCCCATGTCTATTTAGGGTAGGAAAACCCTAGCTTGCTAGTTTTTAGATCCTTAGGGTTTTAAGCTCGGTTTGGCTGCCCGGGGAGCCAAAACCGCCTCCCGAGCAGCCATGCGTAATTGCACCATCAGTTCCCACGAGTTATTTCGACTCAGTGGGATGGTTGAACTTGGTCGGGAGGAGCCACTCAAGGATCGGGGTATTTGGTCAATTTAATAGCTTAAGCCGTCTTCTAGTCATAGAATGGTAGGTTTTAGACTATTAAAATTGCCCATAATAACTATCTAGATCTTAGATCTCGGACACTAACTAAAGAACCTAACTCTATGATTAGATCTAGTTCTTTAGTTCTTACATGATAATATTTGGATGATGTATCTCTGTGAACTCCTTGTATTGGGAAGGGGGTAGAGACCTAAAGCCTTGTAGTTGATGCTCTAGAGTAGCCTCTCTAGCACACACACAGTTCGGACACATTGTGCACAAGAGCCACACACAGTTTGTGGGTGAAGGGGCGGGCCGGCTTATAAGGAGGTTCATGTTGACTCTTGAGCGACCCTATGGTGTGTTAAAATGCAGGGGGTCCTTGTGACTAGGTCTAATGGCTTGCCTGCTAGCGTGTGGGCAAGGCATGGGCTCATTTTCGTGAGGTGGTGAATATGACCTTCCATTGAGTTCAAGTGTCGAATGCAGGCGGTGGCCCTCTGGTCACCTTGATTGAAGCATTGTAGATCTCACGGAGGGAAGATCCCTACGCCCCCATCGGGCGGGAGTTGCAACCCGGGGATATAGCCCTGCGGCTGCGCTCCCGTGAGACTCTGATCGGGTCCCAACACTTTTCAGCCTACTACGCAAGGGAGGGTGTGCCGCGGAGGATGGAGTGTGGACTACCCTAGGCCATGTTCTTATGCCCGATGATCCATTGCCATGGATGCATGCTGTGAATACGGGGCCAAGCTCTGGTGATCCATCCACATTAATGCGAGGCAGCGGGTAGGATTCCTATGTGATGTGTGATCCTTCATCTATCTGGATATGTGGAGGACCATCCTTGGCGATGGTGGTATGATGTTGATGTATGTGCCTCTTACGACATGTATGTTTTGCAGCTTCCGGCGACTAGGTGGAAGGCCTGAGGCGAGGGGTGCAATGACCCTTCCACTCTTCCCACTTTGGAACCGATACGGTTCGCGGTGTAGTGTGGAAGGGCCTGTGTTAACCTGGTGGGGATAGTCGGTTGTATCACGGTGA